>MU224140.1:6313411-6338575 GCA_018584345.1 Thuja plicata
TTTATATCTCTTTTTGGAGAGGGGTTTTTCCCACTGGGTTTTCTCCTTTGTCTCCGGTTTACAGAGATTTCCTTGTACTGGGTACCTGATCAGGCCTTATTGCCGGGACCCATTTCTTGCTTTCTTAGTCTTGCTAGGTCTGCTTTCTCCCTGTGTTCAGCTTAAGGGGGGGTGTTAGAGTATTATTACTCTATTAGCTTAAGCTTCTCTTAGGTGCGTTATTAATTAATTCCTAATTAATAATGCATAACCTATTATTTTCCTTTTAGGGTTTCGTTCACCTTTATAAGGTCGAACTTTGTATTTTTCTCTTAATTAATGCAGTGAATATTTTTGCTCTCACTCTCTGAGCAACTTTTGTGTTATGCTTTTTCGTTTTCATACTTCATCTTTGTACTAGGTCATTTGCATGCAGGTGTATTCGGGTTCTGTGAATCTGATCTTTTATCAGTTTCTACAACTGAGACCCATCGATAAAGCAAGATAGAAGTAACTGATCCTAAGAACTGAGCAAAGAAGTTACTGAGAACTTTACCGAGAAGCCTCCAATAAGCTACCAAACTAAAAAAAAAATATTTTTGGTTGATCAGGATTGCCAAAGAACCTAAGATGCTCCTACATCAAATATTTATTTTTAACAACACATCTCATTTGCAAGTGAAGGAAAGGATGAGTGATGGACAAGTTAAGTGGAGGAGAAAATGGAAGGAGGAAAGAGTTAACTGGAAAAGGAAATAAGTAAGTGGGAGTTAGAAGTGGAGAGAAAATGGGAAGGTGGAAAAGTCACAAGTGGAGACAAATTAGCATGAAAAAGAGATAAGTGGAGTTAGAAATTAGAGTGGAATTTAATAAAAAAATTATTAATTCCCTCATAATTGAAAATTTAGACAATTAAATCCTCATCTAAACATCGTGCATATGGATTGGTTTGACAAAATGGTTGAGGACTTTCAAATGATGAACCCTAATCCTAAAACCATACCTCCAACTCAACCAACTTATCAATCAGACCTGTCCAACCCATAAATTCCTCACAATTACCTAACCCCTAACTACTCATATCTCTCACCACAACCCACTTGCCTAATCAATCCCATAACTCCACCTCCACCTACCATATCCTCATCCATTTTACCTCAATATATCATATCCAATCCTAATCCATCTCATATTTCTTATCCTTCATCCACCTTTGACAGGGGAATCCCTCGTATGATTCCCTCCATAGCCAACTTTCCTAAGAGATTCAATAACTCCAAAATATTATCCTTAGCTTAAAAAATGGGAGTCAAAAGAAAATGTTTTCCTTTGAAGACATATGTCCTTACCCATTTGTCCAAGTCTATCATCCTCATCTCCCATCCAATCCCAATTCTCCACATTATCCCCTATATGTTAAGCTTAATGTCCAAAGCTGTAATCCTAATCCTCGACAACCTACATCATCTCCATCTTGCAATGAATTTTCCATTTATTGGATCTAAGGGCTAACAGAGAAGTATAAATCCCCAAATACAGTTGTGCAATCTGCTCAAGTAATGAACCCATCTCCATCCCTTTCTAATGAATACATATCTAAGTATCCTAAGTCACATGAGTCATTCATCTCTCCATCCAAAAAAGTTGAAGTTTCCATCTCCTTCATCACATCACCCTCGCAAGTGTAAACATGTCAAAACCTTGTTCCAAATCATGTTAATATGGATTCCTCTTATCCTCTAGATCTAAATATCCCTCCATCTTATGAAACCTCTCCATCTTATGACACCTTTCCATATTAAGATCCCAATTTTCCATATCAAGATACTATTATCCTCCTTAACCCACCTCATGATCCCATTCCTAATCAAGATAAAGAAATCCCTTACATTTCATCCATTAATGATTCCCCTACATGTCAAGAGTTAACCTCCACTTATTCTCCACTTCATGAATATATTCTAGGTATCCAATCCACTAACCCCCCTCCATTACAAGATCAAATTAATCTATCTCATGATCTCATCCCCTCCATCCAATTGCATGATCCCATCCCATCTCAAGATCCACTCATCTCTTCCATTTCACCACATAATCCTCCGCAAAGTCAAGATCTAAGTACCTCTAAAAAATCCATGTCATTATTCCAATCCATCTTAAGATCCTATTATTAATTTTAATCCCCTTCATGATCCTAATCCTCGATATGATCCTAATACTCCACAAGATCCCATCACAGATATCCAATCCATCCATGAACCCCATTAACATGAACTCACATCTTATTTTCAAATAATAAGTATCCTATTAGAAAAATCATTTCTCAAGATTTTGTTATACCTTCCACCCTTTCCAAATCCAAAATCCCCCCATCTAAACTTAAATTTTCCCATCCCCCATATTCCAAATCCATTTTGGGCCCTTATGTCCAAAATTCCATTCCTTCCTCATATATGTCCATTTTGGGTCCTTATGTCCCAAAAATAAATCCTTCATCTCTTCCATCCATTTTGGGTCCTTACACACATCTATCCACCACTCCATCACCTAAAATTTACAAGAAATATAAAAAAAGGCACATATCCTTGCATTCCTTCCAACACTCACTCTTCATTATTCCATCCATAAATCTCCACACCATCCATCCTCATGAACCCATATCATGGATAATGGAAGCAAATTGGATGCCAAAGATAAAATGTGTAAAGCCAACAATCAACAAAAATCCAAGGATCAACATGTCCCATCTAAAAGACATGTTCAAGAAAAGAAAAATATGATCCAAAAGAAAGCAAAATTTAAAAGGCCACAAAGGCCCAATAAGAAAAATTTGAAAACCATGTGGATTCCCAAGCTACTTATTGAAGCAATTCCTATCAAATAAATATCCAATTTGGCATCCAAACTTTCTAACACAAAAGATTCTTCCACTCATAGGTCCTCTAATCCTCCATCTTCCAAATCCATTTTAGGCCCTTATATCCCAAAATCCACTATCCTAAATCCATCACCTCCTTCCTCTATTTTGGGTCCTTATATCTCCAAATCCACATTTTTTCCTCCATCTCCTTAAAAATCTCCTCCTCCACAACTCCACCACCCTTCAAGGTGGGTGCCAATGAGGATCATTCCAACTCCATCCATTTATTCACAAGTATTTCAACATCCCATCCATTACCCACTAATCCTTCCCCATACTTCCATCCTATTAATCCCATACTATGCATAAATCCTTATACCCCCTCAATATCCCCCATCCATTTCATCTCCCTTCCACAATCCTACCAACATCTATGATCATATATCCAAAATTTATTGGTACATTATAAAAATAAAAACAATATCAAGGGATACCATCCTTGGAACTAGATGCTTGAGTCATTCCTCCCTCTTCCTATCACATATCCATTATCCACTTATATATCAATTCTCTTATCCTCATCCCCTTGTACTCTACACTTTGGGGAAAGCTTCATCCATACTATCCTACCATACATATCTTCCACATCCCCTATCCACCGTCCACCATCCTATCTAATTACATCATCCATTTCCCATCTTTGATCTTTACTACCCCATCCATTCCATCTATCCACATACTCCATGTTCCTTATTCATTATCCATCCAATATCCATTATCCTATATAAGTCCATCAACTTTATCCATATTTGATCTTGACATCTTATCCATATCTTCTATCTCATAGTCCTTGTCCTATTTATTTCCTCCATTTGTCCATCCATAATTCTATATAAGTTCATCCTCCTTTCCCATGTCTTTTATTTTTATTATCCTATGAATTTACTCCATATAATATTTCCTCTCATATGCATGTCTTCCATATTTTTATCTCTGATTCCATCCATATCCTCCATATCATTACCCCCAACATATTCACACTACTCCATCTTATATCCCTTATCTATCCACCTTCCAATTTCATACCTTTGATCTTCATAAAAAATAGAGGCACTAAAAAATCCATGCATGCTTTGGACAATAAAAGCCTTCCTTTCCTCTATTCATATCCTTTATACATTATCCATCCATCTCACTCATTTTATCCACTATCTCTCCATCCTTCATCCTCCCACCTCTAGTATGGGGCATCCTTTGGAATATAGTCCTTGGATCCTAATCCACATATTTCTCATCCTTTAGTCCTCCACTCACATCCCTTACACACCATCCTTCCATTTAATACATCATTTATCCCCTATCTTCCCATCCTTCATTTTCCTACTGCTAGTGTGGGGCATTTCACTCCTTTTCCACATAGTTTTTGGATCTCCATCCTTTAATCCCATATTACCTATCTAACCATTCCATATTACCTATCCATCCATTCAATCCATCTATCTCCTATCCAAACCATCTCTCCATCCTTCCATACTCTATCATTCCTTGGTTATCCCTTGTCATTTTTCCAAAACCATTTTATCCTTCATCCATCTTCTAATCTAAGTCTATTCTATCCATTTATCCTTTATCCATCCTTCAATCTAATCCCATTCGTTTCATTTATCCTCCTCCCCTTCTATTCAAATAATTTATCCTCCAATCATATCCTATCTAACCCATTCATACATCCAACCCTTTCATATAAAATCCATTTAGCTTATCCTCCAATCCATCTTATACTCCAATTATATCATGTTATCCAATCATCTATCTAGTCCAAAAATCCAGAAAAACAAATAAAATCCCTATAATCCAAAATCCCAAATCAGTTCAATCAAGTGAAATCAATCCTAATCCATAAAAAAACAATCTTTCAATCTAGCACATGCTCCTTAATCAATTCATCATCTTGATCCAAATCAGTTGATAATTCATTGATCAAATTTTAATCAAATCATCATCATAGGATGTATCCTCCCCAATCCTTTGGATGTGCATTATTCTTATCGTTAACATTGCTATCCTCAATCAATCAATCATCATTAATCAATCTATTTCTAGATTGACTAGGGGAAAAATGTTGGTTATCTTTTGGTGTTTTATGCATGCTTTCTTTTTTCTTGTATGTGTAAGAATTCTTTGTATTTGTTATAGTCTTTGCATCCTATTGTCAAAAGACATCATTGTCTTCCATATCATGATTTCATAATGCATATGGTCATATTTGACCTTTTTATCATGTAATTGACACATTGTCATCTTGGTTCCTCATACCTTGGTGTTGGAAATACAAGATGGGAAAGCAAGATACTGAGAGGGGGGGTTGAATCAGATCTTAAAACTTTTTCCTCTTAAAACAAATTGATCCACATTCATGCATAAATATGATTGATCTAACAATTAGTAGCATCCATAACATAAAATAAATAACTCAAGACTCAGAATTTGGTAACCCAAAGACCCAATAAGGTAAAACTGGGGTGGGGATGACACCCACAAAAATGTTCACTACTGCAGCAATAAAGTGTGCTTGTTAGGGCTACAAAGTGTGATCACAATTTGTAATCTACCTGATTAAAGGTCAGATCGGTTAAGAGCTACAGATCATTACAATATACCTTGTAAAAGGATTTAAACTTACAACAAAGTAAGCACTCAGCTAAGAGATTTAGAAAGGTCTGCTAGAACCACTCTATTAAGAGATTTCACCTGATACACTTGTTAAAATGTCTCAAGGTCTGATCCTTCGATATGCACTCAGATGCTGATAACGGATCTCCTCTTTTCAATACCTTCTCTGATCTAATAATCTGATATGACTTTACTCTGCTGCTCACTGCTCTATTCCTCTGCTAGATCTATGCTTCTTAACTCAAAATAACCCTTTGCATATATCTCTTGTATGCACACACACCTTACAAAATTAGGGTAAGAAGCAATATTATATACCTTATGGATCTGACATTGAGCTCTAGATAAATGATCAAGATCAAATACTTATGCCGCTTAGGAATTCCAATTTTCTGATTGGCTCTATGCCACGTATTGTATCAAATGATTTAATGCACAATTAACTCTATTGAAAACATTAAATACCCAAATATGTCGGCATAAAAAAATTTACCTTAAAGTTTGTGCCATAACAGACATGTATGACACAATTGTCTTGCTTGGCATATAAATACTCTGGCGCTCAACATGAACTAATCAACTTCACTCGACTTCTATGTAACTCAGCAACTATTATCTGCTTGAAAATGACTACTGCTCGGCCTATACTAGATAGCTCGGTCGTAGTGATGACTGACTAACCTACCTAGATAAATGAATAAGTGTGGGACACTAATGATCAACAAAACTTAGAGATCAACAATCCCCCACTTTGATATTAGTGGAAAAAACACTTGTCATTTTTGTATATCCAGAAAATTTGCTTGAGTACACAACATACTCCCCCTAAGTTTATACTTCGGAATATTTACATAGTGTACACGCCAAAAAAAAATATTAGGCCTGTTGTTGCCCATCTTTGTTTGTTTCCTTTCTGTTTCCCCCTTGTTTTTGTCACTGATAGCTATAGGGGTTAAGTTGTATTTATCCAAAAATGGCTTATGAAGTTACAATATTAATGCAAATGTTGTATCCCAACTATCCTTTACAAACTTCAAAACATGTTACTTAATTTCTAACTCGGCAGCTAGACTTACCAAACTTTCTACAATAGAGAGATGAGGATCTCTCTTGACTAGTTCACGTGCAGAGGCAAGTTCCTTCTGAATAACCTCCAGATGAGGTATCAGGTTAGTCTGAATTGTTATCAATTTGGCCCTTATTTGGCCATCTTCAGCCATAAGCTCAGCTAACCTCCTTTGTGCATGTGTCAACCTATCAAAATGTGTGGAGCTAGAACTAGCATCCATGCTCAATGAGCTTGCTATTGATTTTAAATCTAATTGCAACTTCTCAATAAGCTGTTGATTATCCTTTGTAAAGAATTTAATATCACATAACCTTTTGTACAAATAATAAACATTATTTGCAACTTCTTCAAGAATGTCAACAAGAGAAGGCAGTTCAACCTGTTTGGTAGAAATCTCTTCCGATATCTTCTCCAAGACTTTGTTCTCAAATTTTCTCTTAGACCATTGCAAAAAAATTTCATTTGCCTCAATGTTTTCATCATTCACTTTGTGCACAATGTGAACTAACTGTTCCAGAATTGGTGCTTTCTAATTTTCATCTTCCATGTCAAATGGTTTTAAAAAAAAATCCTTTATATCATGTAGCACTTGCTTCTACTTATGCTCCCTCTTCATTTCCTCTTGTCTCTTCTTCCTCTTTAATAGGTCTTGAAGAGTCTGAATCTGCTCATATGACAAGTTCTCTGGATCCCATTTAGGAATCACAATAACTTCATCTAATGTGACATTTATGCTTGGTGACTTCTTCTTGTTTAGCTTCTTCTTCTTGAGCTCTGGTGAGTTGATACTCAGCTCAGGTTCTTCAATATCCTTTCCTTTGTCAATATGAACTTCAAGTGGATTCTTTAACTTAGTTAAATTTACCTGTTGATCAGGTATACTCCCAATTTTAGGTCCAGTAGGAGTATATGATACAGAGTGTTGTAGATCCACCAACACTTGTATAGCCTCTTTTTCTATAGGCTTATTTATAAGTTCTTCCATCTTATCTCCACTATCTAAGAATGTTTGCACAACCTCTAAAATAGGTGGGTTATTATTTGTTACCTCCTTTTCTCCTTCTTTCTCTTTCTCGGCCTCAGTTGCATGAATAGGTGATTGCATGCCTGTGTCTGCCAGATCATTCTGATCCTCGACATCCAAATTGTTGTTATATCCAAGTGTAGTGTCAATGAGACTGTCCATTGTTAGATCTATAGTTTTCCCTTTGTCTTTTTTCTCTTCCAATTCCATCTCAGTCTCTGTCTAGCCAGTAGAAATTTGGTCTTCCATTTCCTTCGGCTCTGAGGTGCCTTCACCTTTCTTATCTTCCTTCTTGGTCAATAGCCCAAAATTTTCCTTCAAAATTCTGATGCTCTATTGTACTACACCTTCAACATCATTTTTCAATATTGTATAGGATCTTTGTTTAGGAATAAACTTCCTCTGATATTGTTCAATGAATTTGGCTATTTGTTTCTTGGTTAAATCAGGAATGACCTTAGCTAACATCCCTTCCCTTATCTGTCTTTCAGTCATCAATGTATACTGCCACTTTTGTGATAGAATATCATATAGTTCTATGGGGAGAAGGTCTCCTATCTCTACAGGTGTCATCTTGAATGTACCCATCATATCTAATAGTGGTTCCTGAATCTTATGCTTGTCTTCTATGCTTTGCTTCTCATACTTGATAAATGTAAATCCTACTATAGCAGCTGTACTTCTAATGTTCTTGCATACCTCATCAATATTGGTCATTTTTCTATGTGATGTTGTAGGTATGTTTCTAGGTTCATCTATATCTATCTTCTCCTCATCATTTTTGTCCTTCAAGATTAGTTTCCTCCTCAGTATTTTCTTAATTTGACTCGGCACAGCCTTTGTTTCAACTTGTTTTCTTTTCTCTGAACTGCTCTCTCCAACATTCTTCTTTGTATATACCTTAGTTTTCTCAGAAAGAGATGAAATAGTTGATGCCCTTGTCCTAGGTTGGTTAGCAATAGGAGGGGTAGCCTTAGATTTGGCTTGGTCTGGTTTAGTTGCCTTGGCAACTACTAGATACTTTCCTTTAGCTTTCTCAGTGATTTCTTCTTCAGGTTCACTCTCCTCCTCTTCACTAGACATATCCTCTCCATGTCCTATTGATAAAACCATAGGTGCATCCTCTATTTCTTCATCACTTTCTATTCCAACCATTTTCTTCAGATTATTTACAATCTTTTTCCTTTTCCTCTCCATAGTGCCAATGTTCAAATCCATGGAGATTTTGGACTTGCCTTCCTCATTAATTCCAAAACATCTAGCTAAACTGTCAATATCCTCTACCATTAGAGCTATTATAGCTGCAGATGTCTCATCAACATTTACTTCATAAGGTAATAGCCTTAGCCAAGATACCCTCGGCACTACTACCTGAACATAGGTGAGATCTATGTCCACTAGAAAAAAAATATCCTCATAGTGTGTCTCAACTAGTGATCTAGGGACTCTGCTTCTTAATCTCATTCTTTTCTTGAATTCCACAAAGTATGTTCCCATTCTATTGTTAAAGTTACCACCTAATTTCTCAATAAATGCATTGATCTTCTGTGTAATTGGTTGGTCTGTCTTCCATACAATATCTCCAAAAGTGGGAAATGAAATATGTACATAGAAAAATATGCAAACTAGCAGAGAACTGAACTTACATATTGAGTTCTTTGCCTTTCAAATTGAAGGTTCTCAGCCAGTTGTGTCAACTAAAGCTCAGAAAGGTCATATGTATGGTCCTTCTTCACAATATTCCAAGCTTGGTAAACTGTAATACATGGGACACTGTCCAGTCGGCTCGACTGATAAAACTTGTGAGAAATAAGCCTAACTACAAAATCAAGCTCCAAGTCCTTTATTGTTGAGATTGTCATCCCTCTTTTATTCCATATAGCTCTAGTGTATTCTTCTATATTTTCCTTACTCTGACATCTTATAGTTCTCTTCCTGTTGATAGTTGGATAGCCAGTTACCCTTTGGATGATTTCCTTTGTAATCCTAACTGGTCCATTATCCAGCCATATGTTCATGTCATGTGCACGGCTAAGGACAATCTTGATCCATTCCATTTTGAAATCCATCGGGAAATCTAGGGCATGAGTTAACCCTCTCTCAACTAGATGTTTATGTTCCTCTTTTAGGGCTCCATCTACACACAATTTGTTGTAGGATTCCCTTAACTCATGATCTCCAATTTCACTAACTTTGCACATGTAACACGACCTAACAACATGAATCACAAGTACCTTAGGTGGAATTGATGATAAGGCTCCAGTCTGATCACCCTAGATGGTGCTTTTGGGAACTGCCCTGAAATTAGGAGGCCCACATGTGTTTCTCCTAACCAATTGTACTTTCCTCAACTCCTTCTCCATACTCTTAGCTGCTGTGGAAGAACTAGCGGCAATGATTTCCAAAAATAGGGTTTCAAAGATGATTAATAGAGTACCTTGGCAGATGTCAAAATTCACACTATTCACTTAGGATTGTCGACGACACGCTGTAGAAATATTTGAGAAATATTTGTTGAAATCAAGTTTGCGAATTCTCAATCACTCCATAAAATCCTTAATCGCATGGTGAAAATGAAAATGAACAGTTCTTCCTTTATATAATTTCCAACGGTCAAAATTGGGTTAGCATTAAATATTTTGTCCGTTGAGTGAGTGTCATACAACTGTGCTTGGGTGACTCACAAAATTTTCCTATCACTCGATCACAACCCATACTCGGTCATCATACCAGCTCGGCATACACTAGAGAACTTGGTCTTAATGCACAATAATATTGTTGCTCGACAACTATAGTGCATATTAACTTTGCTTGGTATATGTCTCAAAATATGTCCTAATGATCTTTACATATGTAGATATGGAATTTTTCACTTTTATATGTTAGGAACTGATGAAAGCTGTGAAATATAAATACATTTCCTTAGTTGGTGATGGTGTGATCACCTAATCCATTGGATTGGGTGACCTCGGCTATAGTATCTTTGCCTCTACTCGATTCTTCTTTCCTTATCCATTTCTGGTTCATCTGTGCTCTAATCTGCTCAATAGTAGGAGCAGGTACCCTTGTTTTGCAATCTCTCCTAGTATGACCAATTTTTAGACAATTATAACAAATTGGGCTTCCATTCATCCAAATCTTAGATTTTCCTCTGAAATGTGTCTTTATGCAATTTTCTGGAACATGTCCATACTCACCACAGTAATGACAATGATGCCATGTGTTGTAATCCCAATTATAAGTGTTGCCTTTTCTAGGTGCTTTTGCTGCTATCTTTGATGTCCATTGTTGTTTAGCTTTAGATCTGCAATCTTGTGCTCTATGTCCAAATTTCTAACAGTTGTACCAATATACATTGAATCTAGGTGTGGGAGGTGCATTTCTTGCCTTTGCCCAACATTCATGTGCCTGATGTCCATACTTTTTACAGTTAAAGAAATAACCTTTGGACTAAGGTTTAGGATTTGACTTACCATTCATGCTTCAGTAGATGTTTGTTGTGTGTCCTCATTTTCCACAGTGGTAGCATATAGGCTTGTTGTTCTTTGTCTTTGCATTCCTCCTTTCACCAGTCTTAGATGATTTTCCTTTTTTAGAAGATGTATGTTGTTCGGTATGACCTAATCCAGAAAAGTCCTTAGATTTTCTTGATGCTTCCATCAGATTTTAAAAATAATTCAAAGCTTCATTTGTTTTTTTCAATCTCTCATTAAGTTCTTTCTCATATCTCAATTCATCTTTCAATTGACTGTTCTTAGATCTCAGATTCACAATTTCCATATCTTTCATGTTGATTTCCTGATTCACAAGTAGTAGTTGATTTTCCATGTCAACCTATTTTTTGTCATCATTTGTACATCATGTGTCCTTTCATCAAGTCTTATATTCATCATTCTTTTGTCTTCTTCAACCATAGCTTTTTCATCTTCAACTTTCTTCTTCTGTTCCACTACTTCACATAGTCTTACTGTTTGCATTTCTTGTTCTCTTTTCAGGTTTCTAACTTCCTCACACTATGTATTGTTTCTTTCTAGTAGATCTAAAATTGTTGCATCACTCTCAGTAGAATTTCCATTTTGAAATAGATTTGTAGTGTCTTCTTCCTGATAATGAGTGTCAGTCATTTGTTTGGCCAAATCTTTCCTTGTTAGCAGGGACTTCTTCAATTCCCGTCTTGGTGTCTCAGGCTAATGTAATGCTAGTTGAATATCAATCTTTTGACTCTCAATGACTTTACCCAATTTGTAAATCTCCATCTCAAGATCTGAATTCTCAAGCTGATTAAAAAAATTTATAGGAGATCTGTGCTATGATACCAATTGTTGGAAATACAAGATACTGAGAGGGGGAGTGAATCAGATCTTAAAATTTTTGCCTCTTAAAACAAAATGATCCACATTCATGCTTAAATATGATTAATCTAACAACTAGTAGCATCCATAACATAAAATAAATAACTCAAGACTCAGAATTTGGTAACCCAGAAACACAATAAGGTAAAACTGGGGTGGGGATGACACCCACAAAAATCTTCACTACCGCAGCAATAAAGTGTGCATATTAGGGCTACAAAGTTTGATCACAATTTTTAATCTGCCTTATTAAAGGTCTGCTTGGTTAAGAGCTACAAATCATTACAATCTACCTTGTAAAAGGATTTAAACTTACAACAAAGTAAGCACTTGGCTAAGAGATTTAGAAAGGTTTGCTAGAACCACACAGTTAAGAGATATCACCTGATACACTTGTTAGAATGTCTCAAGGTCTGATCCTTCGATATGCACTCAGATGCTAATAGCGGATCTCCTCTTTTCAATACCTTCTCTGATCTAATAATATGATATGAATTTACTCTGCTGCTCACTGCTCTATTCCTCTGCTAGATCTATGCTTCTTAACTCAAAATAACCCTTTGCATATATCTCTTCTATGCACACACACACACACACACCTTACAAAAGTAGGGTAAGAAGCAATATTATATACCTTATGGATCTTGCATTGAGATCTAGACCAACGATCAAGATCAAATACTTATGCCACTTAGGTATTCCAATTTTCTGATTGGCTCTATGCCACGTATTGGATCAAATGATTTAATGTGTAATTAACTCCGTTGAAAACATTAAATACCCAAATATGTCGGCCCAAAACATTTTACCTTAAATTTTGTACAATAATAGACATGTATGACCAAAATGTCTTTCTCGAAATATAAAGACTCTAGCGCTCGACATGAACTAATCAACTTCACTCGGCTTATGTGTAACTTGGCAACTATTACCTACTTGGCAATGACTACTTCTCATCCTATACTGGATAGCTCGGTCGCAGTGATGACCGACTAACCTGCCTAGATAAATGACTAAGTGTGGGACACTAATGATCAACAAAACTTAGAGATCAACACTTGGTGCATAGTGTCAAGTACAATATCAAACCTAGGTTTATCATACCACTGAAACCTGACTTTTCTATATTATTCCTTCATTATCCATATCCTTCTCTTTCCTTCTACACTCATGTATCTATTTTGAGATCACACTTGTGTTCTCCAAACCCACAGGTCCTCTCGAGGGAGCATACCAATCCTTCCTCGTCATCCTTCCTCATCCTTTTAGTGACTGGGGCATCATGCTATTATTCTTATACATTTTTATCCTTATGTTTTATTCTTCTTCAATATAACATCACTTCATGATGCTACATCAAAGAGGGGCAAAATGTAGACACCAAAATCTGTCCTAACTTGCATACAGTTACCCTTATCCTATCCTAGCCAATTAAATAAATATTTATTATTTATGTAATAATCCTTTATCTTTATCTTATTCCTACTTAAATAAATTTAAATGTATTTAATTAAATTTATCCTTTGTCATATGCTTAATTAAATAAATTTGTATCTATTTAATTAAGATCATCTTTATCTCCTCCTCAAGATTAAATAAATTTACACTTATTTAATCCTATCATATCTCAAGAGTTTAATTAATCCTAAATTAATTAAAATAACCTAGCCTATTGCCTTTGACCCACTTGCACAATCCTAGAAAGCGCACGTGCATCATAACCCTTTATTTAATTAAAATGACTTTCCTTAATTAATACCTTTCCTCCCACTTGGAATTAAATAATGCATTTAACTCTATTTGAGCACATGACTCCTAACTTTAACTCTCACCTAAGCTCAGTTCCCTAACCTAACCCATCCTTCTAACTCAAACCAACCCACTTTCCCACTAATTAATCCTAATCTCGCACCTAATCACTCCCTAATCATTTGCACAATCCTAATCAAATGGATTAGGAAACTCAAGTCAACTTTTGTCCCATCACATTTCACTCTCCACAAGTGTACTTACCTTGAGCCACTCAACACTTACATATTTGTCTCCACTTTCTCCTTGAGACTTTCTCACACATATG
The DNA here is from genome assembly GCA_018584345.1 of Thuja plicata. NCBI lineage: Eukaryota > Viridiplantae > Streptophyta > Pinopsida > Cupressales > Cupressaceae > Thuja > Thuja plicata. Next base: position 6,327,446 of record MU224140.1, read on the forward strand.
TGAGATTCCTTCGGCCTGTAAACTCTTACACTTGTCTTCCACTTGGTATTTGTTGTCCCACACCTCAAGGGTTCTCACACATGTGAGAAACTCATCCCTTTTGAATGGCCAACTCCCTTGCCTATTTAGAATCCACCTCATTTCCACATCATTGATACAAATTAATCTTGACACTTCATTTCATTTTGAATCTCAACTGTTTATTCCTCTAAAAAATCTATAAATTGAGAGCCCTCTCCTCATTTAGGATATCATCTTCTTATGCATTGTCATGCTTCTGGTTTTCTAAGAAGCCACATACCTTTATCCAACAACATCATCCATATTTTATTGTTTAACATTTGCAAATTTTGTGTTGAATTAGTTTATGTTTATCTATTATCTCATTTCATCACACATATATTCTTATTCCTAGATCATTTGAGGTGTGCATGAATATGTAGGAATGGGCTTGTTCTTTTTAGTTACATTTTATGCACTACAAGATATCTAGATGGTGTAAAGGGATACAAATTGCTAGATCTTTAAATAGAAAACTCTTTATTGATAGGAGTGTCTACTTTGAAGAAAGTCAACTATATGCTTCTCAACAAAAACATGCCACCACTCTTGTGATTCCTCATCTTACAAATCTTAGAGATAATATATTCAATTATTCTGATTTGATTTTAGATATTTCTAAATTAGATTCAAAGGAACATTAGCATGCAGTGTTGATGCACATCCAATCCTTGAATTGGACTTCCAATAGTAATTCAATATTCATTGTGAGAAGTCAGAGAACAAAGAGATTTCCCCTCGTGCACTATAACTATTTAACACATCATGTAAATGCATTCCTATATTGATCTACCATCTAACCAACATACTTATGAAGAAGCTATATAGAATTATTTTTGGGAAGCATTCATGGATGAGGAGCATAAATCCCTCATTATGAACCAAACTTGGGACTTGGTTCCCCTTCATTTAAATCAAAAGCTTGTCAAATGAAAGTGGGTTTATAGGAAAAACAAAAAAATTAATAGACATGCGAGTGTTGGAAGATTGTTGAGCATGTCAGAGTTTGGTTCTTAGGTGTGCTGAGATTATTATTTTTTCATTGATGTAAACATACTAGTTGTTGTCTCAGACAATCTATTTAGTATGTTCAGTGAATAATATTTCAGTTGTTCAGATGATGTATTGAAGATCTTTATTTGTGATAGTGAGGTATTGTTCCATGGTGTCTTTAGTTGGTCTATAGAGGTTCACAAAAGTTTGGGTGACATCTTGAGTGAGGTTTGATTGATTTGTTGGTTGCTACTATTACAGTGTTCATGTGTACAGTGGTTGAGTATTTGGATTAGTATGTCTTGGATTTTATGTTTTAGATGTTGCAAAGCTCATGATCTCATGGTTCCTTATCATTCTTTTCATAGCTAGTGTTGTTCATGATTAAGAGTATGGCAAGATATCTTTTGTTGTGATAGAGTTCAGTATTTTAGTGTTCTTGTTTATCATAGATTAAGATGAGTTTGGATTTCATTTTGGTTGGTATTCATGGTTCTTTTTGGTGTTCATGTATTGTGTAATGATCATGTTGTTGGATTTCATTGATCGAGGTGATCAAATTTCTTGTTTTGGGTTGCGTGTTGGTGTTTCTTCATTTAGGTCTTAGCCAACTTGATGGAGTAATATGTTGTGATTCTTGATGCTGATTTGGTGAAATGCTATTGTGTTCATGGTTGGATATTTGGGTCCTATCTAAGTATTATCCAAATTGATTTGGATCACTTTGGAGATTGAGCATAATGTTTACATCTTTTTTGTAATAGGTCTACCCGACCTAGTCGTTGAGTATTCTTTGTAATCGGTATAAATGAGAGATCATTTTGTAATTTTTGAAGGAGAGGTGTGGTGGTATACGTAAGGAGAATTGTTGATACTTATGTTCTTCATTTAAGACACATTTTGTACTTCATTTGAATTGTATTGGCATTGGTGATGTTTTTAGTCAGTACAGTTGTAATGGAATGTATGTCCACCCTATTATAATTGAAGATAGATCAGTGAACCCAAATGAGGGCCAAATCTTTGATTGTATTGTGAGAAGAGAGCTCTAGGCAGCGTGCCTACAGATTGGGCTGTAAGCCTATCATTTCTTGTGCATCCTTTGGTCTTAATTAGGAAGTAATTTTATCCGAATAAATTCATCTTGTGGGTTTGATTACCACTGGGGTTTTCCCTTAATCAGTTTTCCTTGAGAAAAAATCTTGGTGTTCTATTTTATGTGTTATGGATCTTGCATTTACTGTTTATCTCTTAGATCTAAGTGGCTAAAGTGGAATTAAAAGTATTAGGTGTGTACAAATGATTCACCTCCCCCTCTCTCAAATTGTGCTTGCCTTCTTTTGGGCCTAACAAAAATAATATATAAAATAAGGTTGGTAGCCAAATGATTTTAGAAAGCTCATGGCACTCACTATGATGGGAATTTTTCTTTCATGACAAAAAATGGATTCCATTATGTTGTCTCTTACCATTGAAAAAACAAGAAGGTGAGAGGTTTACCACATGGATGTGAAGAACACATTTCTTCATAATGATCTCGAGGATGAAATCTACATGGAAAAGCCACAAAGGGTATGCACATAATTGATCACTAGTATGCAAACTAAAGAAGTCACTTTATGGCCTCAAGTAGGAGCCTAGAGATTGGTATGCTGAAATAAAATCTTAACTACTATCTCAAAATCCCATATGATGCAAACATGACCCAAATATTTTATATGACAAAAACATTTAACTCTATGTTTCTCATAGTATTTTATGTAGATGATTTGCTACTAATGGGTAGCTCAACCACAACCATTGTTACAATTGAAATCAATTTCCATGATGGATTTTCTATAATAGCCATGGGTTTCCTACACATTTTTACTAGACTTGAAATCAAGCAAAATGAATCAGGAATAAAATTTTCTCGATCCAAGTATATAAAAGATATTCTAGTTTGGTTTCACAAGACTGAATGCAAACCAACAACCAAACCTTCCCTATCATAAATAAAGCATGATAATTTCAAGGATACACCATTTTTTGATTGCATACAGTATCATCATCTTTTGGCGAGTCTTGTTTATCTCACTCACTCTTATCCAAATCTCTCATGTTATAGGATGTTTCTAGATTCATGCAAGAGTCGCATGAGCTATATTGGAAGGTTTCCAAGCATATAGTTTGATATGTCTAGAGAACCATAGCTATTGGATTCATTATTTAGTAGGATGTACTTTGGATCTCATTAGCTACATAAGTTTTGAAATTATTTTGGATTAAATATTGATTGCAAGTCCACTTCAAGATATGTTCTTAGTTTGGGATCCAGACCCATTTGTTGGTCTTGAAGAAAGAATAAATATTCCACTTATTTACCATTAGTAGAGGACAATTATGGAGGTGTAACCACTATTATTATTCAATCTTTTTGGTTGTAGAAAATCCTAAATGTACTTAGTATTTTTTTTCATTATTTGTCTTCCATTTAGTGTGATAGTTAGAGTACACTTAAGTTTTATAGATTCTCATAGACTGATAATAGACCAAACACATTGAGATCCACATGCATGCACTACATTCAAGGATGGATTCATGATGGGGTCATTGACTTGTAGTATTGTCACACTTTTGAATAGATTGTTGACATCTTCACGGAGACTTTTATTGAGAAGATATTTCACTTTCTAGGAGATTACTACAACATAGTAGTTGTCATCACAGTTTGTATATATTTTAAGGGTTTTTTTGTTCCCATAGGGTTTCCCCCACTTTCCTCTTTCCTTTCCTTTCACCTATATCTCCTCAGTTAGACTTTGGGGGGGAGTGTTAGTGCATCTTTCTAATTTTTTGTCATGAATTAAGTGAAAAATAACAACCTAACAAATTTTTATTTTTTTTCTAATGACTTAAGGAAAAATTGTTGTTGCTTTATTTTATTGTACTTGCTAACAAATGAATCTATCTCTAACTTTCCCAGACATGTTCCTTCTTTTCCTCTCTTTTTTGGAAAAGGTTTTATCATTTGTAAATTCATGCAATTTCATTATTAATTAAACTATTTTCATTTTATTCTTGCTCTCATTTTTTTCTTATAGTCACTTGCAAGTTTTGTTCTCATTTTTGAGGTAGATCTTCATTTTTTTTTGTAGGTTTAGCTAAAATTTTATAAAGCTTTGTAATCTTCTTTAATGCTAGGTTGGTAACTACTATATTATACCTACAACTCCTCTTTTGACGGTGACTAGTAAACTTCAAATAGAGCTACAATCTTCTCAAACAAGGGATAAATTTCTTATTAAATTAGTGGCAATAGATTTTAGAGATGGAGAATACCTTCCTTACTTTTTGATTGCGTGATGTTTTCTCCTATGGCTACCATGGTCTCCCTTTCACTTAGTATCAATAGATTTTAAACTTATCAGCAAATCTGCAATGTGTAGAAAATAACACTAGCTTGAATATGTGTAATTTTTAACCTACAACTTCTACTATGGATGATGGTTCCAATGTTGACCCTTTAATATTTTTTTTCTTTCATAATGGTATCTTCTATAAATTAGTTTCTTTTCACTCAGTTGTCTTCCATCAAGTCGCAACGTTTACCTTATTTAATGGTAGTTTTACCTTTTCTAACACTAGTTATGGCCTCGTTGATTTCCTTTCACAATTGCCTCATAGTGACAGTTTTTACCTTATCTAGTGCCAATTATGACTTTCTTGATCTTCTCTTTGACATATACACCTTCTATACTTCAATATTTTTACAAGTCCTTTGATCCTTGCAAACTAGTGATTTACTTATAAACTCCAATCAACAACCTTTTCTTAACATTTTCTACTAGCAATTTGCACAATTTGCTTTTTCTTATTCAAGTCATATTTTTATTTTGATCAACACTCCCTTTTTCATATCATCTTTCTTTAGTACTTGCCAACGTCTTCCAAATGATTTTTCTCTTTGTTTCTTCCCCAGTCAATAATTTGACAAACCCTCTTTTGGCAACTTCCTCATAAATAGAAACAAAATTTTATAAGTTCTATAACCCATTCTTGAATAGCAATAATTATGAAACACCTACAACTTTGTAAAATAAGTTGTAAAATTTATATTTGATTTGATTTTGATACTGCATGTTGAGCTATAACATATATAAACCTTCCTTTTGTTTCTTGAGTGTTCTATAAGATGAACCACTAGCTCTTCTCTGATCAATCCATTATCAGTTTGAATGTAGTTTATTTCCAACACTCCTTAAACCACACTATACTTGAAGTTGGGACTTGGAACCTGGCTTTGATATGTATTGTTGAAAGTTATAAGTAAATGAATACATATTCAAAAACATAAATTTAAAACACACATCAATAGAATCAAAATGCAAATATAGAATCCTTCAAGAAGCTTCTGTTATATTCAATGAGAATATAAAAGATTACAGATGTACAAATCCTGAATAGTACAACTGCTACCAACTTCTACTTATGACCACTTAATCACTTGATCATGTAAACATCACAATTATAAAGTATCACTTGATGCTTGATGCATAATGAAGACTTTTTATAAATTTGACTGCTATATTACATTAGAAAACTCACTAACCAGTCCAAGAACTACTAAACAAGATATTTACAATAATGAGAAAAAGTACATATCACAACCTACACTAGAAATGCTTTCTTTTGAAGTCAATCTATTCAGATAGGGTCGACCTCTCAACCAATGAAGTGAATGGTTCTTCTGACGTGCTCACAATTGCAGATGGAAAAGTGTAAGTCTTGAATTCATATGAAGTTTGTGATGATTCTCTAAAAATTCCACTCTGGTCAAATGTTGCATCGTCACACTTTACATTGCCATGGAATTTTGTGTTTCTTCCACCGCCTCTTACCCATAAAAGTTCCTCGACCACCTCTTTCATTGATGGTCTCTTCCTCCTTTCCAAATGAAGGCATTCTCTTGCTATCCTTGCCACATCTTCCATCTCTTGCAAGTTTCCCTCCTCCAATAATTTTCTATCCAAGATTTCCGTGAGGCGGTTGTGATCAAGCCTTGATAGAAAAAGACGAGATAAACTCCACTCGTCGTTGGCTCTTTCTACAGAGATTGGTTGCAGAGATGTTAAAAGCTCAACCATGACTACACCAAAACTGTATACATCACTTTTCTCTGTGAGTTGATACGTTTGGAAGTACTCAGGATCTAAGTAACCCCTTGTGCCCATTATAATAGTGGTGAGATGTGTGACATTGGAAGCGGAGATGAGACGAGAAATCCCAAAGTCTGCAACTTTGGGAGAAAGTTTCTCATTCAAAAGAATATTGGACGTTTTTACGTCTCGGTGGAAAATGGGTTGAGATGCTCCAGAATGCAAATATGCCAAAGCCTCCCCTATCTCGATTGCAATCTGTAGACGGGAAGCCCATGGAAAAGACCCTTCCTTGGACTGTAAATGTTCAAGCAGTGTTCCATTAGGAACGAATTCAGATACCAACATTGGGAATTCAGTTTGGATGCAACACCCTAACAATTTCACTATATTTCTGTGATTTATTTGAGAGAGAATTGAAACTTCGTTAAGAAACTCATGATCTTCCTCTAGATTGAAAGCTTGATTGGACTTTTTAATGGCCACAATAGTACCATCCAATAGAATACCTTTGAACACAGTTCCAAAGGCACCACTTCCCAACACCATTTCCTTTGAATAATTGTTAGAAGCTCTTGCCAATTCTTTGGCAGAAAATATTCTCAGGCTTTCTCTCCCGACTATAGAAGCGATGAATTGCTGCAATTGCTGAAAATACTTAGCCTCCACAACTTTCAAGTTGCGTTTCTTTAGCCACCAAACCAAAAGAGACGCTGCTAAAGAGACAACCACAAACGAAGAGACTGATCCTGTGTATTTTACCAAACGAGATGTCGAAATAAAATTATACTTGATAGATTATATCGGCAAACAATTAAAATAACAGACACATGCAGTAAATCTAATATTTCGTTACCTATGATTGCAGGGAAGACAACGCGATTTGAACTTGTGGACATGCATCTTGTCCCATTGTGAAAGCCATCTCCTTCATAATCCCTTGCACATGAACAATTGTAGGAACCTGCCAAATTGTGGCATATTCCTCCTCCCTCTTCTCCCACACACATATTCAAAACTTTACTAGTGCACTCGTCTATGTCTGAATAGTCATCATCATCGTAATCATAATTAAAAGCTATCTATCAGATTTAAGAAATGAATGAAGAAATAGTAACATCTATGAGACTAAACGACCAAACTTATTTAACAAAGACCCAAAGGTTATACCTGTGCAATCTGTACCGTTGAAGTAACCATTTCCTTCATAGCCAGGAGGACATTTGCATACATGCCCTTTTCCTGAAGGAGATTCGATGCATTCTGCTTTGGAGGAGCAAGCATAATTGGCAGTATTTTTAGCCGTGGAACAATTGTGAAGGCCAATACCCCAGTTAAGGCGGAGACCATAAGAAGCCTTCCTGCCTTTTCCATAAAAAAGATTTGTTTCATTGTCGATTATGGTGAAAGTGGAGGGGTCGAATATGGTGGAGAAACCACACTCGTTATAATATCTGTGGGTACTAGTATTGAACATACGAAACATACCCCCGCCCGTGTAATTTATGGAGGGCCAATTATTTGGAAGATTAATCTCACAACAACCATAGCGGCAGTATGGTCGAGTACTTTGAGACTCACATATTGCTACACATCTGACCTCTCCCAAGCCTCCAAAACTGTAGGTACCAGATGTGTTGCAGCCCACAACCACGAATCTATTGGAGCTTGAAATAGTGAAAGGCCCATCTGAAGGTAGATCAAAGTAGGTTGTCCCTGTGCTGTTTTTACACGTCCAGGCATAGTTACAAAAGGAGTCTATGATGAGGTTACCTGTATAATCGATCTCCATTATCTTGTAAGGATAAAGAAACCCATCTTTAGAATTGCCTTTAAGTTTCCCATCAGTACGATTACCGACGTTGGCATAAAAGGTCGGAACCATCGTTCTAGTATCGTCATCTTTCTGGCACATGATATTAAAACCAGGGTGTCCACAATGAGAATTGTTAATCCAGAAAGGGTAACTCACATTCTTTGATCCACACTTTTCAGGATGACATTTTGCAGCAGTAAATCCCACCAGACAGAGAAAAATTACAGAGCGGACAGCAACTCCACAATGTATCAACATTTTCTGTTTGAGCAAGCCCAGGAAAACATTCTAGCGAATGAAAGGCCACGCGGACTTATATAGCAGACTGCAAAGAAGATGAATTCAAGAGGATTTTATTCAAAGCACAGTGATGTAAGAAGGATAAATGATTTTCTACAAAACCATGCAAAGAAAAACACAGTGTAAATTATACCAGTACCTATATGGTGAACGAAAATGAAACATAACTTGACAAATACCAAGCTAACTTGGCATTGAAGTCAGCTTTTCACATGAAAGTAGGTTTTGCAAAGACTTCAGGACGAGTTCACATGAATGTAACAATTTTTTTGATAGATGTCACAGTATGCTGTATTCTTTTTAACATAGTAGTTCACGGGACTTCGGTAAAAAGATAGCTTTAATTTAATAGTTCACATGAACTCAATAAAAAGATAGCTTTGGTTTAATAGTTCATATGGCGTCACAAATATCACAGAATTTTTGTAATAATCATATATATTTACGCCCAAGATATGAGATGGAGGACCTGTCTTTTGAAATCGAGGCTTTAATTTAATATTCATGGCGCTCATTGAAAATTGAATTTAGAAAATATAACATTATTTTCTTTATGAGATAGCTAAAAAAATGTATTGGATATCAGATATAAAGCTTCTAAATTTTTATTTTTTTTTCTTACAATATGAAAGATTTAATTGAGTGGTGAAGACTTGTGAAGTTCAAAACTTCTGTCTAAGATTTTGAAATGTTGTACCTTATTTTTCCTGTTAGATAACATAATATTCTTTAGAGTTTGGTGCAGAAGATTTGTGTTCTTTATTCTTGTCCCAAACATGTAGATTCATATGGTAGTCCGCTCTTTATTGACCACTGCAAATTGTCAACTCATATTGTATAACTTTTAACAGACAGACATAAGTGATTAATTAACAAGTTCAATTCCTTCTGTTTGATCAAAGAAATTAATCTAGAGCCTCTCTCATATGTGTGTCAATATGCCCACATTTAAATGGTAGAAGTCAATGAAGACATTTTTGAGAAGTTTCATGGTAACATACAAAGCAACTTTGACTTAGGTAATAAAAATTAAAAGGGAAATTAACTTTTTCGTTAATAAATAAATATAATTAAGTATTGTCATGTAAAATGTGTATATCTAATAATAATTTTCATTTAGTTTTGGGTTCGTTTTGATGGAATACATTCGAACAATTATATATCAATAGTGACACGTTCTTGTATTAAGTTTGACTTGTAATTTGATGTATATCCATTTCACATTCATTATAATTTGAGAAGGAGAGAGAAGAAAAGATCAAGATCTCTCTCTCTCTCTGTGTGTGTGTGTGTGTGTGTGTGTGTGCACCTACTGAATATAATCATATAATAATAATGTTAGGAAGGATATCCAACTATCAAGTGAATAACAATTTATTATTTAATATATTAAAGAAAATTTCATATTTTTGGAAGGATATATTCATCCATATCACTCTTATGATTTTTAATTATAATATAGTTTTATTAATATTAATAAAATATTTACAATTTTAAAATAAATAAATGTCTACAATTATTTATATATAAAATGTAGAAGGATTTCAATTTAAATTACATGATGTTTTTATTGAGGAGGTTCTTCAATTCATTCTTTGACTTAACAACCTCTCAACAAAATTAGCAATAGAAACTAGCAATTACACCTTGATGTGCAATGGGTATGCCAAATTGGTGTGGAAGGTCAATTAAAAAAAGGTCATCTATTTTTCTACATACATTTGTGTAGTGCATGAGAGAGATTGGTACGTCATTTAACAAATAATGTTTGTGCTGACAAAGGCCTCAATAAATAACTGATATCTTCACTTCAACTATGCATCCACTTAAATCAATCCAAACATGAATAAAACAAAACCTCTAAATCAAGAAGATAATTAGGCTCCATTACCAATAGGCTAATGTTATGTTTGCAATAAGGAGAGAGGAAGATAATGGAAGAGGTATATCTATAGAAAGGAACATAGAGATGGAGATGGAGATAGAAAATGATAGACATATAAGAGAGAGAAAGAGAGAAAGAGGAGAGAAGATGATAGATATAGATGGTATCTAGAGATAAATATATAGAGGGAGAGAGAAACATAGAGATAGAGATAGGATGTGATATATAAAGAGGTGCAAAGAGGGAGAGATGTAGGGGTAAAGAGATATGGAGAGTTAATGACATAAAGATAGAGGGAGAGATTGTTAAAAAGAGAGAGGAGGATATGTATAGATGGTATCTAGATTTATATATATAACAGGGAGAGAGAGAAAGATAAATATAGAGATAGGATGTCATATATTAAGAGGCATAGAGATGGAGAGATATAGGGGTAAAGAAAGATGAAGAACTAATGAGATAGAGATAGAGGGATGCATTGATAAATATATAGAGGGAGAGATAGAAATATGAAGATACGGATAGGATATGATATATAAATAGATAGAGTGTGAGAGATATAGCGGTAAAGAGAGATGGAGAGATAATGAGATATAGATAGAGATAGAGGGAGAGATTGGAAAGAGGAGAGAGGAGGATAAATATAGATGGTATCTAGATAGATATATAGAGGGAGAGATAGAAAGATAAAGATAGAGATAGGATGTGATATATAAAGGAACTTAGAGAGGGAGAGATATAGGGGTAAAGAGAAATTGAGAGCTAATGATATAAACATAAAGGAAGAAATTGGAATGTATCTCTCTATCTCATTAGCTCTCCATGTCTTTTTATCACTATATCTCTCCCTGTCTATGTCCCTTTATATATCACATCCTATCTCTATCTTTATCTTTCTCTCTCCCTCAATATATTTATCAAAATACCATATATATATA
>MU224140.1:6339357-6383609 GCA_018584345.1 Thuja plicata
GAGAGAGAGAGAGAGAGAGAGAGAGAGAGAGAGAGAGAGAGAGAGAGTACACGGGAAAAACTAGAGGGGAGAGAGTGAAAATATGAAGATAGGTCAAGGGAAGTATGAAAAGAGAGGGAAGGAGGCTAAGAAAGATTAAAATGTTAAATCTTAACTATCCATCATCAATCATAAAACCTAAAATCTAAGCCTTATTTAAACTTGGAGACAAAATATTTTGTGGACACCAAACTCAAAATTCCAACTTTTACATTTGGCATATGCCATATTTGGTGCATGCCATATGCAAAAGTTGCATTTTTAAAATTTGGTGCATGTCAAATATGGCATGTACCATATTTGGCATGTGCCAAATTGTCTGCATAAGGACATACCAAGCCTTAGGCTTGGATTTTCCTTGGGCATCCAACACAAAGGCTTGGACAAGCATTAGGCTTAAGATGAGTTTTTATATAAAGATGAAAAAATTCTCACATTATTTGTTGCTCTATCCATTAGGTTTGCACGTGTTTCAATATAAACAAAGAAACACCACCATGATATTAAGCTCTTTGTTAGCTATCTAACCATATGATTTTTTTTTGGATTTCGATTATGTTAAGCTTTTTATTTCTAATTTCTTTTTTAAGTGTATTTTTTTTGTCAAAAACTAAAATGTGATATTTTGGGTAGATATTTGTGCTTGTTCACCAAATTTTGAAATAAATTAGAGATAAAGTACATGGTAAATTAGCTAATTTCTCATTGGAGTGATTTTAAAAATTCTAAAAAAAGGTTGATATTTTAGGGGAAACACACCAAATGCTATGTTATGCTTTTTTTAGAAAAAACAAGACCACTTTGTCTGCTCCCCCTTTTTGAAACCCTTAATCTCCACCATTATCAAAATAAATTAGTAGTTTAGAAAGTAGATTTGGAGCACTTCAATTATTGTGCTTGTTCCATATTCAAATTTTGAGTGTGGCTATCTTGATCTTCTCATTGAAGTTTAGACCTTTCTGATTTCATAAAGAAGAGTGGCATCTTAAGACCCCTTTTTAGTCCCTTATCTTGGTGCACATACCAAATTCTTATAATTTTTGGAGCACTTTGATGACAATGGCTTTGATGTGCTCTTTGAGGAATCCCTAAGAACATGGTCAACATGGCTTACAAACTACTTGGAGACCCCAGAGATTTGGTTGATCTATGTAAGAATCCTCTAGCCCCAATCTATTGTTCTCTTTTCCTACCTTTTGTGCAGTGTGGTTTGTATTTTTCTCTTTTTCATTTGTAGTCTTGAATGTAGAGATTTATGACCACCTACAACACTTGTGTGGAATGATGGATGGGAGATCTATTGAACAAACTCAGATGGGGTGGGAGCTGAATTAGCATAAATTAATTATTATGTATTCATTAAATTTTAAACCATTTGAATAGAAGTTAAAAATTAAAGAACAAATATACAAAATACACCACACAAGAACACCAATATTTTTATGTGAAAAACTCAAGAAGGGAAAAACCACAGTGAGAATTAACTCACAATACATGAAATAAAGGAAAGGAAAGGAAAGGATCTTTTATAGTCCACGATACCAGCCATATGTTTTATGGTCTACATATGGTTACAGCAATATGGGACTACCCCGTACTCCTTGTGGGAGGCACCTAACTGTGCTACAAATGAGGTGTACATACCCTACCCCCCAGTGGAATTTGAACTTGTGACCTCTCTTTCAAGAGTACAAGTTCTCCACCACTAGACCAACTCAGGATGTACTAAGAGGCTCACTGTCGGACTTGAATCCAAGAAAAATTAACTTAGAAAAAGATACAATAAGAGGCTCACTGTCGAACTTGGATCCAAGACAAATTAACTTAGAGAAAGATACAATAGACTTTCCAACTATTCCTACTACTCCCAATACTTTTATCAAGAATGCGGAATGACTTTTCCCCGTTTGAATGTTGTCTACTAATTCATTGTTTGACAGGTCCAAATGCGGGATTTGTTTCAAAAAGGAACTTTTTATGTTAATTTGTTATTTGATAGGTGCAAGAAGTGAATCTAATCCGTACGCCTTAGAGACTGGAATGTTTCATATTGATTTCTTGTTTGACAGGCTCAACATGTAAAGAACTGCATATTCTCTAAAGCCTTAAGAATTTTGCTGGTTAACCCGTTGTTGGAAAAATCCAAAGATCTTAGATTACCAAGGTTGTACAAAGTCGGGAATTTCGCTTGTTAAAGAATTGTGGCTTAGATCGAGAGCGTACAACATACCAAGCTTGCCAATTCCTGATGGAATTCTTCCTGTAAATTTATTCCCGTCCAATCTGAGCTTCTCCAAGAACTTCCCATTTGAGATTATTAAGATTAAAAATTTTTGAGGATATTTTGCCACATAATAGATTGCCACTCAAATCCACATTACTCAAATTGGATAAATTTGAGAGCTCATCTATAATACTTCCGTCAAACATATTATTTGACAGGGACAAATACCTCAACTTTAGATGTTTAGGCACCACATGGTTTAATGGACCTCCCAATTTATTTTTCTCAAGCTCAAGCGACTATAGTTGAGTACAACACTAGCTGATCCGGAATTTGGCCATTGAGAAATTTGTTATTCATTACCAGGTATGTCAAATTTTGGGCATTTGAAACTGCAGAAGGGATGGTTCCAGTCAAATTATTGTTTTCCATTCTTAAGCTTAACAACTTTCTTGAGAAACTCTGAGGAATCTCTCCCAAAAGATGCTTAGAGGAAAGGTCCATATCCTCCAAATTGTTTAAAGAGAACAAGTGGGGGGGGGGAATTAACCCTATCAATTGATTGCCACTTAGATCAATGGCTCGTAGATTTTTCAAGGAAGACGATTTTGGAGTAATTGGTCCTATGAATCGATTTTCCCTTAGATTAAGGGCTCCCAGATTGCTCAAAGATGAAAATTGTGGATGAATAAATCCTGTGAGCCGATTATGACTTAGATCCAAGGATTGTAGATTGCCCAAAGAACTCAATTGTGGAGGAATAAATCATGTTATTTTAGTTCATTGTTGCTAAGATCAAGGACTTGTAGATAGCTCAAAGAAGACAATTATGGAGGAATAAATCCTGTCATTTGATTGCGACTTAGATCAATGGTTCGTAGACTGTTCAAAGAAGAAAACCAGGGAGGAATAAGCACTTTCAGTTGATTGCCACTAAGACTAAGGTCCCGCAGATTGCTCACAGAACACAGTTGGGGAGGATTAATAAATTCTGAAAAATACTACTGTTATAAATATCAGAATCAGACAGGTTGAGTCCTACAACATAATCACCCCCATTTTCACTGCAACTTACACCACCCCATTGGCACGGGTCAGAATTAGGATTACAATAATTATAGTAAGAGAAGATTAAATTGTAGATATTTTTCATAACTTCAACTTGTGTGGTGTTGAGTGAGAGTGCAAGATTGAGAAACGAGAGAATGCAGAATAGAGTAACAGAAAGAGAAGGATATGTGCAAAAATACCTCATTCATGCAGAGTGACATTGTTTACCTGCTCAAAGATGTTGTTAGGAATCTCTATGATGCATGGATTTTCATCATTCAAGTATGGGTATATGCAAGCGTCTTCTCTGTTAAGAAATACAAATTCAAAAAAATGGATAGAATTTTGGACTTGAATGAGATGTCAAATGAAATTCGATGCAGCCTCACTTTAAAACTTAAAATTATGTCAGTGTGATGTGTTCTATAACAAGAGGATGCAGATGCATCATGCATCATGTTACTGTTCCTGTCGGTAATGTAGTTGATTTTTGTTCTATTATTGCATATGAAACTGTCTATTATAATGTTCATTCGTTGTTTTTTTGGCTATCGCTTACTTGTCTAGATCTTCATATAATATCGATATATTTTCTACATGCCAACACAGATTCATTTGATCAACATGAACATTGAAGCTACAGTAATGTCTCACATGTGCAAACCATTGTCTAAGTCTAAGAAATATGTAGTAATGATAATAAAGCATTCCCTAAGTCAAGAAATATGTAGTAATGATAATAAGTCTCTACATGATGGACTGAAAATGGTGATGAGCTCTTGTATGCTAAAATTTTCAAAAGGGAAATGGTTAATGATATCTTGACATTGGAAAATGGTATGAGTTTCTTTGTATTCCCTTACCAGATGCTTAAGGACAATCAGCTGTCCTTTTGTTACCAATGGGGATAGGGCATGAATCTACTTACTGCATGGTACTGTCTGAATTTCTCCCCATCTATTATATCTAAATATTGCAACAAGATTACTGTAGACATAACTTTTCAACATGTTTCTCTGAAATTCTTCTGGAAGTTTTCTAACTTTCCAAGTCACCAAAGATTCTAGACTTTCAGGAAGAAGATTTCCATCTTCATCAAATATCCCAATTATATTAATAATATCCAATTTTCGGGGAATATAGATGAATTCAATCTCCTTATTTCCTCCCAGAATTAAACCTATTTGTGAGAAGCAAAATATTGAACTCCACTTTGTGAATGTCCTTGATGTGATCTATTGTACTCAATGTGTTGACTTGCTAATCTGTGTTTGTGTACATTGATTATGCATTATTTTGTTCATTTTTCTAATTGAATATGATAATTGTAATCATTTGATAAGGAATAACAGAGATCCAATTTACTGTCCATCATTTGACAGTTGATTATTTGTTTGTTCTACTGCTGTAGCAATTTCATTTATATATGATCTTTCATTAAATTGGTATTAGAGTAAGGGTGATCTAAAGCTCTTGATTGGTAAAGGGAAGTGCTGCTGTTGGAGAGGTTTTTTTATCATTGTGAGTTGGAGAAAATTAGAGGTTTTCTGTAGCAGATCATCTTGCTAATATGGCAGCCAGTAGTAGTGTTTCTCCGCATCAAATTCTTCTTTTCAGTGGTAAGAATTATGAATTTTGGTCTATTAAGATGAAAACTTTGTTTTGTTCACAAGATATTTGGGATTTGGTAGCCAGTGGTTTTGCAGAACCACAAAATCAGATAGCCTATTAGGCTTTATCACAAGCAAATAAAGACCAGTTGAAGGAAAATAAAAAGAAGGATGCCAAGGCTTTGTTCTTCCTCCAACAAGCAATGGATGATTTTGTATTTCCAAGAGTTGCTGCAGTAACAAGGTCCAAGCAAGCTTGGGATGCACTAGAAACTGCTTATCAAGGTACAAACAAAGTAAAGGTAGCTAAGTTACAAACTTTGAGGAGAAGTTTTGAAAATCTTCATATGGGTGGATCTGATTCTATAGATCATTTTTATACTGAGGTTATGAATATTGTTAATCAAATGAGATCATATGGGGAAAATATAGTTGATCAAACAGTGGTTGAAAAAGTTCTTAGAAGTCTACCTAGTAAATTTGATATAACTGTAGTTGTCATTGAAGAATCTAAGAACTTAACTCAGTTATCTATAGATGAACTTTTTGGATCTTTATTGTCTCATGAATCTAGAATAAGTAGGAATAATAATTCCACTTCAGAGAATGCTTTTAGATCTCAGGTTTCTTCTAACATAGGAAGAGGAAGATCAAGTTTTAGAGGAAGAGGAAGAGGAAGAAATCTATTCCAAGAGCAAACACAAAGGTTTGATAAAAGTCATATTCAGTGTTATTACTATAAATAGTATGGTCATTTGGCAAATGAATGTAAGAAGAAACAAGAAGATATGGATAAGCATAATGCAAATTATTCTAATGTATCTGATAATAATTCTGGACGTTTATTTATAAATTGTAATGTTTCTCAAGAAAGCACTAAAGATATATGGTTTTTAGATAGTGGGTGTAGTAACCACACGACAGGGAATAAAGGATTATTTGCTTATTTGGATGACTCTATAAAATCTAAAGTAAAATTGGGAAATGATAGTGTAGTTTCTGTCATGGGAAAAGGTGTTATACATGTATTAACTAAAAATGGAGAAAAGAGATATATTAAAGATGTTTACTTTGTGTCTGGGTTAAAACATAATCTAATGAGTGTTGGACAGATAATTGAAAATGGGTATAGGGCTTTCTTTAACAAAGATGTTTGTAGAATTATGGATAAGGTTCCTAGTGATAGGTTGATTGCAAAAGTGGAGATGACTAGGAATAGGATGTTTCCCCTTCAGATTCATGGAATTCAAGGAACAGATGATGCTAGTTTCAAGGCAGTTCACTTAGACCAAACATGGGTTTGGCATTTTAGGTATGGTCATCTTAATTTTGATGGATTAAGTTTATTGCAAAAGAAGAATATGGTACAAGGATTGCCACCCATTAAGCAACCTACTAATTCTTGTGAAAGTTGTATTATTGCAAAGAAACAAAGAGAGATTTTTCCAGTAGGAAGTTCAAACAGGGCAAGGGTGCCTTTGGAGTTAGTACATACTGACATATACGGTCCAATGCAAACTCCATCTTTAGGAGGAAGTATATATTTTCTAACATTTATTGATGATTTCAGTAGGAAAACTTGGATATACTTTTTAAAAGAGAAGTCTGAAACCTTCAATAAATTTAAGGAGTTTAAATCAATGGTGGAGAAACAAAGTGGACTATTCATTAAGGTACTTAGATCTGATAGGGGTGGTGAATATAGTTCTAATGAATTTTTTGATTTTTGCAGAAATAATGGGATAAAAAAACAATTTACAGCAAGGTACACACCACAACAGAATGGTGTAGCAGAAAGGAAAAAGAGAACCATAATGTAGATGGAAAGGAGTATGCTCAAGGCTAAAAACTTGTCTAATGAATTTTGGGCAGAAGTAGTAGTGTGTGCAGTATATATTCTGAATAGAAGTCCTAAAAAAAGTGTGAAAGATAGAATTCCACAAGAAGCTTGGAATGGTAAGAAACATTATGTATCTCATTTTAGAATTTTTGGATGTGTTGCATATGTTTAGTGCTATCTAAATTAAGAAGAAAATTGGACGATAAGAGTGAAAAATGTATTGTCATTGGTTATAGTGAGGAATCCAAAGCCTACAGATTATTTAACCCCATTTCAAAGAAAATGATTACTAGTAAGGATGTCATATTCAAGGAGGAAGAAGCATGGGAAGGAAATGTTGATAGTGTAGTCATAACTGGAACACCAATACCAAATAGTGAAAAGAGCAAGAAGAATAAGATGATCAATCAAATCAAGCAGGACCAACTACTCCATAGAGAAATAGTGTGCAAGGTCAACCATCAAGTAATTCTACTCCAAATGTAAGTAACAAGTCAAATCTTTCACTTGCCTCATCAAAAGGTAAGAAAATGAGAAGCTTGAAAGAGATATATGATCAAAGTGAAGAAAGTTTGGATTTGTACTCAAATTTTTCTTTATTCTCTCATGATCCTATGTATTTTGAAGAAGCAGTTAAGGAGGAACATTGGGTCAAAGCTATGAATGATGAAATTGATTCTATTAAGAGAAACCAAATATGGAAGTTAATTGATCTACCTAAAGGTAAGGATTATATTGGTGTTAAGTGGGTTTATAAAACCAAATTTAATGTAGAAGGTGAACTTGATAAATATAAGACTAGATTAGTAGCAAAAGGTTTTGCACAACAATATGGAATAGACTATACTGAAACATTTGCTCCAGTTGCAAGACTTGACACAGTTAGGACTGTTTTAGCTATAGCTGCGCAAAATGATTGGAAAGTTTTTCAAATGAATGTAAAATCTTCTTTCTTGAATGGTACTCTTGAGGAAGAAGTATATGTTCAACAACCACCAGGTTATGAGATATGTGGGCATGAAAGTAAAGTGTATAAATTAAAAAAATCTCTATATGGTTTGAAACAGGCACCTAGCTAGGGCATGGTATAGTCGAATTGATTCTTTTTTGTTGAATGTTGGATTCAATAAAAGTAGTAGTGATCCCACATTATATATGAAAATCAATGAACAAAATCATGCTTTGATTGTATGCTTGTATGTTGATGACTTAATTTTCATAGGTAATTTGTCAGTTGACATGTTTAAGACAGCAATGATGAAGGAAATTGAGATGACAGATTTGGGAATGATGAGATACTTCTTAGGCATTGAAGTTGTTCAATCTAATAAAGGAATTTTTATTTGTGAGCTTGTACTTCTTCATTTGTATTATTTTCCCGTTGATCAAGACTCTATGATACAAGAAATGTCATTGTTAATCTCATATAGTTGAAATGTCATTTTTGGTAATGTTTGTTCTAGTAACAATGTTCATTTTAATAGAGCTAATATTATTGAAGTGTCATGAATTTGTTATAATGTTCGTTGTAATAATAATATTCATGACAATTGTTTTGTGCATTTGTTGGTTCAATAGTTACATACAGTCCAAAGTACTTCTACAATACTCTATTTAAATTTTTAAAAATTTGCACTATGATTTTATCATGTGTTGCTCACATTGCTAAATGCTCAATTTATCCAAAATGACATCATACAAAATAGTTTGAGCATTTCATAACTATGAAACATTTCTTGGAATGAAAATAAAAAATATTCATTATAATGCTAGATTTGTGACTAGATGATATATCAGATTGATAAAAATATACTCATAGTACTAAACATACAGGTAGATGTAGTTTTTAAATACTGATAGAGAAGCATTAGGATACACATAGAATAGAACTAGAGTTACAACTTAGAAAGAGCTAACAGAGGAAGGCAAATTTTCTTTTCTTTTCAAGAAACTCTGGTTGCAAAAAAGATGGTCGTGCTAGAGATGTAGCAAGAACCCAAGTGATAGACAAGCATTAGCATGATAATATAATAAAAGTGGAGCTATAGATTAGAAAGAGATAAAAAAGGAAGGAGATGAAGCATTGACTCTTTTTCTTTCAGGAGACTCTTGCTGCAAAGAATTAGATGTAGATGTTGGAGATGTAGCAGGAGCTAAAGGAGGAATATGCATATATAAAAACATAATTTCTTTGAAGAGATTTGAGTCATTTTTTCATATGATGGCCCAAGTGTGCACCATATGCTTTCAAGGCATGTGTCAATACTATTTGACAATTATTCAGGACCACCATGTCCGAATAGCACTATAAACACATGTAGTTGAATCACATTCTTTTAGCATGTCACGAGTGAATAGGTTGCATAAAAGAACATTTCCCTTTGTTACATCACAACCATCAATAGCTTCATTTTAAATATATAGTGGAAGAAGATAATCCTTAATATATCTATGCACCAACTTCTCCACAAATTCTGAATTATGGACCAAGTCCATGCAATTTGATAAGAAGCATGAGACCACATAAGAGTAGTTGGTTACACTCGAATCATGCTTTAAAAAGTATTCTCCTAATATGAACCTAAATGATAGTTCAACACATGGACAATCGATATAGAAAATATGTGCCAATATTGTAGAATCAATTGGTTGTACAATAGAGAATTACCATTTCTGTAGTGGAATGTAGATACACTTATTTCTTGCCACCTTGGACATTCTGATAGTATATGGAGATCAAAATGTGAAAAAAATTGAATCAATTATAATTTATCAATATGGCATTAATATCAAGCAAACGACCAGCCTTATCTAGCACACTCTAAGTGTGGACTGCTTAGAGTGTTTTTTTTTTAAATTTATGTGTTTGGAATTAAACCGGCTTAAACATATATCTATTGAGCGTATGCATTTCTTTAGATTGTTATGCATCTTTGGGAAGGCATTAGCATCGTTCATTTGCATTATAATTCAATGTATACATTTAGAATTTATTTGCAAGTCAACGCTTAGAGTGTGCTGGTTAAGCTGGCCGCAAGCAAACAAGTACAAGAATTGAAGGCATAATCATCAATTTCAACTCTTATTTTCAATGCATTTACTTGTAAATGACTTTACATAATACTTGGAATAAATTTTACACATAATTCAAAGCTATTACCATTGAAAGGAATAAGAAAAGTTACAACAATACAATGTTGTAGAATGATATTCTATCCATTGTAATATATATAGCTCAATGAGAATAGCACATTGTAATATTTATTGGCATGTGCTACATGCTACTTCAGTTGCACATACTAGTAATGACTATAGACTTACAAGTGCCCCACATTTGACATGTTTACATCATCAATACCTAATTCAAGTGTAAGAACATTATCAATAGTTTATGGGTTATAGTATGCATGGTGCAAGAGAACCTAAGAACCAAGGAACACAATGGGGGTCACATGGATGACATTAAGAATTTCAAGATTGAAATGACCTATAAGGTCCTAAAATTATGTAAATTTGGCCATTAGAACCACTAGAATGTAATGAAAATGCAAAATGTGCAAAAATACATAATGTTGCCAATATAGACAAATTAAGCCTAGAAGGCTAAACGTAAGGGCTCAAGGAGTTTGGTAGTCAAATAGGTTGATAAGGTTATTAAAAGACCTTTTGAATGTGATTGATCACAATATGAGTAACAAAGGATGAGAAGGATAATAAGAATTCTAGATATTTTTCAAAGATATGAAAGGGGCTATGACTCCAAGACAAGGGTAGATTGGTAATTGTTTACAAAAGTTTGTATAACTATCATAGACAAGACAGTAAAGACATTAGGTTCTGATTTTGGTTGGAAAAATTATTGATGAAAGGGTGTTAAGAATAGGTGAAGTGTGGGAATGGTCCAATATTTTTTAAGGGTTAGAGTCCCAAGGGATCAAGGGTTCTTGTCGAAAGGAGAAAGTCCTATTTTATGAGGGTTGGTGGCGTAGGACAGTTATTAGAGTTATGTTGACAAAGTAGAGGATCATTGTTGAAGCCTTAATAGTGAGTGGTGAGGGTTTAAATGGGCTCACTGAGTTAGAGGAGATCCTTGGTTGAAGTCTATGGATGATGTGAACTGTATTTCTGTCGTAGAGTACCATTGGGAGTTGTGTATGCAGTCAGAAGTCAAGAGGACAGTATATGGTGACATTAATTAATGAATGCAATCAGAGATTGAATGTAATCAGAATTTGGTGTGTGTGATCAAATATTGATGTTTGAAGAGTGGAGTATAGTGGAAGGGAGAATTGACCAATGTTTGGTCTGACCATTAATAGGTCTTTGGAAGTTTAAGAAGAGAATGATAAGTTTGAGGGATCTTGGTGCAGGGGCACCACCTCCACCTTCGAACTTAAGATTATTTAAGTCATGTCAAGCAATAGTTTACTAATTATGTCATTTAAAAGTTCGTGGGACCATGACAATGAATGATAGATTTGTTTGTTTGCATCGTAATGAATAAAAAAAAGGATTATACGACATTTGTAATCAAGAGGTCGAATGGGAATCTAAATAGTCATGAGAAGATGAACGGTTTATAACCGTCAAGATGATCTTTAAATAGACATCTTTTTGTAATCCAAGAGAGGGTTAGATAGAGGAGAGGGTACGGTTGGAAAGAGTAGAATTGAGGAAAGAATCGGCTCTCTGGCTTCCAGCCAGAGAGCCGTTCATATCATGCAGTCATTCGCATCATTTATGTAATGGGAATTTTTGATCTAATGTATTGAACAGATTCGAGAAGACACTGCTTAGAGATTTATTTGAGTCGTATTTTATCTAAATGTTAGTGTCTATGCAAATCGGGTTTCTGGGTTTCTGTTTGAATCTGGTTATTATATGATTCTATGTATAGGTTTTGATAATGGAACAGAACAGTGATATGTTTTGGTTTCTTTTGTTGAAGAATGTAATAGTTAAAAGAAATCGGGTTTTGAATTGTTGATAGTCGACGCTAAGCAATCCATATTGGTTTATATATCGGGTTCATGACAGTCCCGATTTGGGACGTCACTGGTCATCGTATTTGGCAAAGAGGAGTCGTTCTAAAGCCGAGTGCTAAGTCTGGAATACATTTAAGTTTGAAACGGTTGCCAAGAACTGTTACTCTATCATTATAGACGTTGCATGCAAAAGATGTCGGCGTTACCAAACTGTCAATGCCGCGTGGAAGCCGAGAAAGACTAATTTGATGGTCGTTTTGAAGTATGTGGAAATTCGGTATTGAAATCGGGCTCTTCCGAAAACAACAGCCAGAGATAATCTAATGCAGACCCGCGTGTGACTCGGCAGCTGAGATGGGAAAAGGAGGTGGTGTTTTATGTTCTGTGCATGTTCGATTTGGGACCGGCCGCGAGGTGGTGGAAACAATCTCGGTTTATGAAAGACCGTACAGTATGCAAGAATAAGGGAAGGTAACTTATTGATGAGCTGGTTTGTGATAGAACAACGAGAGTATTATTATGCAGTGGATATTATTATACCGAGTTGATGCATTATTCTGTGAAGTTGATATTATGATTATTGCATGTATCGAAAGGGATTGTGAATATGGTTATTGATCTTGGAATGCTGAAAGATCGTGTGTCTCTAATTCAGTGTCTATAGAGAATGAAAGGATAATGTGTAGATTTGAGAGTGTTTCGATGCTGGTTTAAGAAATAGAAATGAAGATATGCAGATTCAGAGAATACCATCGATGCCTTCTGCATCAGGTCTTGTGGATGATCCAAGTGATCCTGGTAGAGGAGATTTTTTCCATTGTGTTGAGTTTTCCCCTTTGATAGGATTGAGGAACCTATCATGTATGTTTAGAAGGATGTCCATGTGGGGGAACCCTCTAGACCAAGTGTTATCAGAGCCACTAGTAGATTCTAGTGGGAGTTTGTGAAGATGGAGAAGAAGTCTAGGAGAGACAAAATATATTTGACAAAATCAGAATGGGTTATGCTTGACTAATACAAAGATTTGAAAGGGCTCTTGAGTAACGAAGAAAGAAGAGAGAGGAATAAGTAAGGAGGAAACAAGAAGAGGAAAAGATGAGACAGGAAGAAGAAAAGATGAGGCAAGAGGAGATAAGAAGCCTAAGAAGAGAACTTGAGGAGAATGAGGCAAAGTTGATAAGGCTTTCAGAGGAAAGAGAGCAAATGAAGAGGGATAATGAGCAATGGGAAGAAGAATGAAGACTCAAGATAGAATTCATTGAAAGTGCAATAGAAAGGAGATGAAATACACAATGTTGAAGGGGTTGAAGAAGATAAATATGCTATGAGGACAACAAGGATACAAGTCCTATGGGGTTTGAATGTGATGGGCTAGTAGTGATTGGGACAATGTTATGTCCTTTGAGTGAGGAGGAGGGTACAATGCAAGGAAGTATCCTTATGACAAAGAGTATGGAGGCTAATGATGTGGCCTTAAAGGGGAAAAGAAGAGTTGGGATGCCAAAAGGAATGGCATAAAGAAGATGAAGTTCAGATAAAAATGTCTAATTTGGTCTCAAAGAAGGAGACTGTGATTGAGTGGGTGGGCCATGAAGGGGCTCAAGGATTGATGTTTTCTCCAAGAATGGAGATGTGGCATATTTAGGAGAAGACATTATGGTACCTACGGAAGGTACAAATGATATTTTTTTTAGTGTGTCCAAAAAAGAGTATGATGATACAAATGGAAGGTAGTGAGTAGCAGCAAATAGGGTACACTTTGCCAAGAAGTCAAAAATCTAAAGTCAAGATGAAAGGAACAAGGAAGATCCAAGTGAAGGGAGGACAAGCCAAGATAACATGGCACAATGAAGATATGTTCAATCCTAAAGTTAAAATGAGGAATATGTTTTTGTATTCTAATGATTTATTTTGCAAATGTTTCCAAGAGACTTGGAAAATTTTCAAAGTTGGGGAGTATAGTGTAGGAGCACCTTAGAACCAAGGAACACCAAGGGGGTCACATGGATGACCTTAAGAATTGGAAGATTGAAATGACCTATAAGGTCCTAAAATGATATAAATTTGGTCATTAGAGCCACTAGAATGTAATGAAAATGCAAAATGTGCAAAAACATATAATGTTGCCAATATAGAAAAATTAAGCCTAGAATGCTAAATGTAAGGGCTTAAGGGGTTTCATAGTCAAATAGGTTGATAAGGTCATTAAAAGACCTTTTGAATTTTATTTCTCACAATATGAATAACAAAGGATGTAAAAGTTTCCAAAGTTGACAACTTTGTTGCCAACTTGGCAACATAAACTAAACATTGAGTCTATCAATAGTTTAGAAGTAGTTGCAGTCAGTTAAAGGATAGTTAGGGAAGTTATTTTTCAGTTTCAAATGAATTTTATGGTTTAAAATAACTTTTAAAATACCGAAAAGTAGGAGGATAGGTCGATGTAATCAGTTTTTGATTAATAAAGTTTTGGTTTCCTTCTATTTTTCATGTTTTATCCAGTATAACAATTTGGTTCTCAGTGAATTTTCAATGTGGAAATAGTAACTAATTGGTGGCTCACTTAATGGATTTGATGAAGGTGTAAATACAATTTATTCTACCTTTTGTTTCTTTTTTCATCCTGTAACGAGGGAGATATCCCAACTTTGTTGTAGACTGTTAAACCTCAGTTAGGGTAACTAGTGGCACTACAAAATGTAGGAGTCTCTCCGTTTTACATTCACCCAGACCTCTATTTTTTTAGGATGATGGGAGAGGGAATTTATTTTATGTATTTGAACTTTCAAAAGGTCATGCACCAAGTTCCACATGGAATGGATCCATAAATTGACTGAGAAACTGTTTCAGACTAGGAAAGAATAGTGACATGGGTAGTTGAGAAAGACTTTGCCCACACCAGTGATTGTGAAGTGTTATGAGTGTCATGAAGGATGTGAGAAGGATATTGGGAAGTCTATATATTTTTCAAAGATATGAAAGGGGTTATGAGTCCAAGACAAGGGTAGTTTGGTGATTGTTTATAGAAGTTTGTATAACTTGTTAGCCCTTGTCAAAAAAATTCATGGATCCAAGATTTTCCTTCCTGTTTCTGTAATTGTTTTATGCCTTTGTCCTAAACAGCTTGGTTCTCAGTGAATTTTCAATGTGGAAATAGTAACTAATTGGTGGCTCACTTAATGGATTTGATGAAGGTGTAAACACAATTTATTCTACCTTTTGTTTCTTTTTTTCATTTTGTAACGAGGGAGATATCCCAACTTTGTTGTAGACTATCAAACCTCAGTTTAGGGTAACTAGTGGCACTACAAAATGTAGGAGTCTCTCCATTTTACGTTCACCCAAACCTCTATTTTTTTAGGATGATGGGAGAGGGAATTTATTTTATGTATTTGAACTTGCAGAAGGTCATGCACCAAGTTCCACATGGAATGGATCCATAAATTGACTAAGAAACTATTTTAGGCTAGGAAAGAATAGTGACATGGGTAGTTGAGAGAGACTTTGCCCACACCAGTGATTATGAAGTGTTATGAGTGTCAGGAGGGATGTGAGAAGGATATTGGGAAGTCTATATATTTTTCAAAGATATGAAAGGGGTTATGAGTCCAAGACAAGGGTAGTTTGGTGATTGTTTACAGAAGTTTGTATAACTTGTTAGCCCTTGTCAAAAAAATTCATGGATCCAAGATTTTCCTTCCTGTTTCTGCAATTGTTTTATGTCTTTGTCCTAAACCCTGAGTCTTTTTGTGCAAATCCATGCTAAAACCCTAAACCCTTCAATAATTTCTCTAATTTGAAGTTACCTCTTTCTGTAACTTAAAGCTTTAAGTCATGTATCATGTCTCGGCGGGGCCCTTTTTATTTCCCTAAGTCATTTTGCCTAGCCGTGTCACTTTAATTTTTCCTAAGAACTAAGTCCCCAAAAACTTTATGTTTTGTTTCTCCTGTGCATGTTTTTATTAATCCTACAGTAGGTGTTATGCCTTGATCGTGAAGATTATGTCCTTTTATTCATCAGTGCATCATGTCGTGATGGCTTCTGTCTTGGTCGAATCTTGTGATGTTAGTGTTTTTCAAAAGGTAGCGGCAACTTTGTGAACCATCAAATCTTTTTGATCGCGCGGCGGTTATTATGCCTTAAATAGGAAGCTACAAACCTTTTAATATTCAAGGGTTCGCAATAGAATGCCACATGGAAAGTGGCGGGCCAGATCTAGGGACTCAAGTGAAGATAAAAGCAGATCAGTTTAGTTTTCATCCGACAGACGTCGCTTTGCCTCAATGTCAATGATGTAGTTACTTTAACCTTCAAGGCAAAATGGATGTTTTCCACATGTCTTGTCAGGATGGAATATTATTTCAGATCTGGAGAGTTGGCACAACCTTTATCTCGTAATATTAGGAAGGAAAAGAATATGCTCTTTTGATTGTGGGATTAAGCCATGGCCTTAGATCTTGTTTTGATCGAAGGGTTATCTCTAAATTGTGAGACAAAATCAAGGTCAGCACCTTCATTCAGAGATCTGGCAAGGACCATGGATGCATATCTAATCGTGTCATGTGCACTTGATTTTTGAATGTACTCAGAGTTAAGCACTTATATTCAGCGACTTGGCGATTTAGTCTATCTCCAGATCTCCAGTTGGAACTCAAGTTCAGCCGAGTCAAGTTTGGTTACATTTGGTAATTTGAAGATAGCTTTATCTCCGAATGTCTGAACAGAAGTAGGGGGTAAAAGTACAAACCTGTGTAACACTTTTACAAAGGAAGAGGACCACGACATGTAAAAATATCAAACTTTAATGACATAAAAGTGGCATTTGTGTTTAGAATTTGAAAATGATGTAAACTAATGAAATGTGTAAAATTGGATATAGTTTATGCCTATAATTTTTTAAATTTTTTTTGAATAAGCATTGACCTAGTTTTTTAATTTTTGAAGTCTATTTTTTAATTGCTCAAAAAATGTTGAAAATGTAGGGTCTAGTTCCCTCCAACTAAATATATGCAAATAATCTTTTTTTCCTCTGATTTCAGATTATGTTTTAGATGACATGTACAGCTAGTGCATAAAAAAAGAAAGATTAGTTTTTGGTATATATTTTGTCTGTTATAACTATTCAAAGTCAGATTTACCTAAAATTAGCAGTTTTTTTCTCCCTCCACATTTGCCGTAGAAAATCTAAACCAAATACATTTAACAAATTACATATTCTTGAAGAGGACTCTCTCCTCTAATGTTAAATATAAGTTGTAAATTTTTCTGACATGATTTGCTATTTTTTTAATTTTTTCGAATGAGCATGTTCTTCAATGTTAAAATACCTACTTGACATTTTTTCAAATTATAATATATTATATGTAATCAAAACACAATAAAAATTATAAGACCATAATCTAGACTCTGAGCTCTACAAAAGGGTATATTTAGATTTTTAAAATGGTTGAGTTTTGATGAAGAAATCAGTTTTCTAAGTGAGAAGCTTTGTAATTTTGAAGATTTTGCCTATTTGGCTACCAAATAGGATGCCACATAGACAGTTTCGGCTGGAACTGGTTCAGCCGAACCAGTTCTGGCCGAACACCTCTATATAAATATATGCCAATTCTTCATTGATAAAACATAGTTATCTTTTATTTACTAATGAATTTTTGGTCGAAACTGGTTTGCCACATCGACGCCACATGGTGCCACATTTGTGCCACATATGTACCCAGCTAAAAATATTTTGGCCGAAAATGTTTCAGCCAAAATTATTTTGGCTGAAACTATGAAAATGGTCTTCAAGTGTGACACAGCTTCGTACTTTTACCCTAGGGTTAAGTCAAAATCATGAGATTAAGTCTCGTTTGTTGATCCAAAGTGGATCCTGTGGTTATCTCGTGATCTCCAAATGAAATTAGAGTTAAGTAAAGTGTTGTGAGACTTGGTGATTTTTTTAGTCACTACATCTCTATATTGATCTGAGTTAAAGTTAAGGTTTGCCGAGATCAAATTTGGACCATTGATCAAAGCAGAGATCTAAGGCTTGCGCTCAATTGCCAGAGAAATTCAAAGAGAATTTAAGGAATGACCAGATGAGGGTTGATCGTGTGGTTCACGTTATGCCTTAATTAGAGAGTTGTAGGTTTTTTAGTATTCAAGGAAATACGACGGGCTGACGCATGGCAGTTGGCAGGACCGGGTCAACGTTGAAGGAAACGTTATTGATCAATAAATATAATGTCATCGGACGACTGACATTTTCCCTTAATGCAAGAGATTCTTGACAATTATTGTTCAAGGCATCGCACCAGAGTGATGGGTCACCAGGCTGGTCAGAAAGGAATGGGTGTTTCTCTGGAGCACTAATGCTTTTCCACGTGGAGATCGGTGGAACCTGCAATTTCAAAGACAAGGAAAGGTAAATTAGAAGCAAGTTGAGATGGATTGTGTGGTTTTTGGCTTGCCTCAAAGACCAAGATGAACATTTTTAATGTATAAGGCAAAGCGATAGGGAGAAACATGTTCAGATCGTTGGCTCGCAGGTGGCTTAAGGGGAGATCGATGGTAGTGTTTTAAAGATGGATAAAGGATCAATCTCAGCCATCGATGTTGAATTTTGCGCTAGGAATAGCTGTTGTAACCATAATTCAATTTTTTCAAATTTTTTTCTAAGGGTTTCCAACCATGGTTGCATGTTGCACACCTGCAGGGGAGTGCCTCGAGGTTCTTTTGTCCTTGGATTGACTTTAATGACAGTGTTTGAGTGACTAGGGATGTTGTCTATGGTCCTAGGGGTATTTAATACTACATGGTGGGGTATGTGTAGGATCATGGTATGCCAAAAAGTGGCGATGTGAAAAAGAAGTCATGATTGGTAGACTGATTGAAAAATAGCTATAACTTTCAAACGGTATAACATTTTTGAAATCTGAAACATGAGTCACATTCTATGCTTTGCCTACTACAATAAAAAAAGAAAAAAAATTCAATTTGATGAAGTTTAGACTAACTTAAGATGGTCATACACGGGATTTTTTATATTCTGGAAAAGTTGTAGCAGAAAAATCATAATTAATTATTTACTTGAAAAAAATTACAAAAAAATATGCATCACATTCGGACATGAGTCTACTACTTATATCTATGATCTTGTAAAAAAATATTATCATTTGATTGTGTTTAAGGTGGTCAGACATACGCCTACTTCTTAACTTTTTAGTTCTAATTGATAGAATGATTGAAAAATAGTTATAGCTTTCAAACAATATAACATTTTTGAAATCTGAAACTTAAGTCACATTCTATGCTTTTCCTACTACAATAAAAAAATAAAAATTTTACAATTTGATGAAGTTTAGACTAACTTAGGGTGGTCAGACACAAGATTTTTTATATTCTAGAAAAATTGTAGTAGAAAAATCATAATAAATTATGTACTTGGAAACAAATTAAAAAAAATATGCATTACATCCATACATGAGTATACTACTTATATCTATAATCTTGTAAAATAATATTATCATTTTATTGTGTTTAAGGTGGTCAGACATACACCTACTTCTTATCTTTTTCCTGAAATTTTCATACTACTGCATTGAAATTTGAAATTTTACCATATAGAATATTATTGTTTTTTAAAAGGTCTAGTAACTTAGAAACTAAATTCAATTTGATACTAATTCTCTTCTTACACATTTTTTATATAAGATTGATAACTTGTTCAAATTTTTACATCAACTTTCCTAGCCCTAATTTTTTGAATTTTCATTGCCACTTAAGGGCCTAGTTTGGCATACCATGATCCTGCACATACCTGATGGTCTTGTATGGTTTCTGGTTTACTTTCTATTTGGGGATTTATGTTCCCATGTCATGACTATTCTATATTTATGTTTGATCATTTCTTGCAGCTTGATGGGTGATGCCTTAGATCAGATCTCTTTGTGATCTTTTGGAGAAAGATCAGTCAGAGAAGAAGAACTACATTAATTCATGAGAAGGAATATTCTTAGATAACCCTCTCCTAGAGTTTCCTCCTTCTACATAACCTCTTCTTTTCTCTGTTGTAGGGGTTTAGAAGTTTTGTATTCCAAGTGTTGGTTCCAGGTTTTAGTCCCAAGGAGATATAGCAGAGTGTATTATACTGTATCAAGATAGAATAGAAACTTTTAGATCATTTGACCATTATTTAAGTGGTTTATGTTTTATATTAGATATGTACATGAACATGATTCATCATACTTAATGTAATTGTTTCAGTTTCAAGTCTCTCCTTGGTGCCAATCTTGTGAGTTTTGGATTTTCTGATTCACTACATAGGGTTACCTATGTATATGTTTTATACCATGGTTTTTAATCTAGGTTTAAATGAAACACACTCTAGATAGGTGACGCAAGGAGGGTAAGGAGAAGGGGCTTGAAGCACTCCCAACCACCAAACCACTTTGCAGAACCAATGCGGAAACACAACAACACAGTAAGAGAAGAAACAACAAATACCCTTATATTAACTTGATCAAAATCATTACATGCCAGGTTGTGAGGCCTTCCCGATTTTGTCCATATATTCAAATGAGTTACAATAAGATCTTCATCCAACAGAGATCAGATACCTTCAATCTCAATATCTAAACATTTTCTTTCTTTCTCTAAGAGTGATACCTAAACTAAGAACATATAAAAAAATATATACAAGAGACCAACAAGAGAGGTCGGCACTCAAATCCATAAGTGAGACCCAGATTTAGGTCCACAAAAATCCCAATGAGAGACCCCAAATCAATTAAGCTATCAGAATTAACTGAAGAAGTCAGCCACCAGATCTAACTCCAAAATAAATTTCTCGAGCAAAGGTTGACCGAGCAACAGAGTGACTCGGGCAAAGAAAACCCCGAGAAATAGGAAAATGAATAGGTGTACCCAAGCAACAGGACCCGAGCATCAGAACTAAGAATCACCAAGTGCCAGAAACAAGCATGCCCGAGTAATAAAACCCGAGCAACAGAGCTTGAGTAATAGAGTATTTCCCGAGCAGCTTCTAAACAAAAACAAACATCTTT
This sequence comes from Thuja plicata, assembly GCA_018584345.1. NCBI lineage: Eukaryota > Viridiplantae > Streptophyta > Pinopsida > Cupressales > Cupressaceae > Thuja > Thuja plicata. The sequence goes on from MU224140.1 coordinate 6,360,154, forward strand.
TTGGTTGAGTAGGATTGCCAATGACCCAAGATGCTCCTGCATCAGACACCTGGGGTTAAAAAAAATCACTCTGAATCATGTATTAGGTCCAACCTGAAATGAATCCAACTTAGATTGAGAAATCCAAGATGAGTCCTCAATTATTCTGTACTTCCACTTTACCATATATTCTATGTATTCATTTCCTCTTGTGCTTCTGCCAATTCTTTGTTTCAGAATCTTTTCAACTTCCTCTATTTGCTTCTTAGGATAATAACTTGGTATTGTCACTTCTTCATCAGGTTCATGATATTCATACAAGTCTGAAATATTGAATATAGGTGATATATCAATGTCATCAGGTAATTCAACTTCATAAGCATTTCCATTATCAAACCTTCTCAGTATTTTGCAAGGACCAAATTTCTTCATCCTCAGTTTACCATATGTTCTAATAGGAAATCTTCCTTTCTTCAAATGAAACATTACAACATCATCAAATTCAAATGTTTTATGTCTTCTTGATCTATCTGCACTTTCTTTGTACTTTTGATTACTCTTTTCCAGCTTTTGCTTTACATCTTCATGCAATGTCTTCATAAATTCTACAAATTCTTCTGCTTCAGCTCTTATTTTCTCTTCTCCAACAATATCTCTCAAATCTGATATACCTCTCAGTTGTGTTCCATGAAAAATCTCAAAAGGTTTTTTTCTAGTACTTCTATTCACTGAACTATTGTATGCAAACTCTGCTTGTGCCAACATTGAATCCCAATTGCCTGGTGTGTCTCCAACTAAGCATCTCAATAATTTACCCAAACTTCGGATTAAAACCTCTATTTTTCCATTAGTCTGTGGATGAAATTTAGAACTAAACTTCAACTCAGTATCCAACTTCTTCCAAAGTGTTCTCCAAAAATATCTAACAAGCTTACTGTCTCGGTCAGAAATGATACTCCTTGGTAATCCATGCAATCTGACAATTTCCTTAAAGGAAAATATCTGCTATGTGTATTGCATCTGATGTTTTCTTACATGGTAAGAAATGTGTCATCTTATAAAATCTATCCACAACAACAAATATAGAATCATTACCTCTTGTTGTCCTAGGTAAGCCAAGAACAAAATCCATGCTGATATCACTCCAAGGTTTCTCAAGAATAGTAATAGGTGTATACAAACCAGTATTCTAACTTACTCCTTTTGCAACTTGACAAACTCCACAACTTCTTACAAACATCTTAACATACTTATACAACCGAGGCCAAAAGCACCTCTCCTTCAACAAACTTAATGTTTTATCGATACCAAAATGTCTAGCCAATCGACTACTATGTTTCTCTTTTATCAAATTAGTTCTCATTGAACCTCTCGGTATACAAAACTGAATACCTTTGAACAACATATCTTCCTGAATAAAATAGTCTTCATACTTACTTGATTGATTTGAAATAGGTGCTCTGCACACTCTCCACTACTTTGAAAAATCAGGATCACTTTCATACAAATTCAAGTCATGTCATCAAAACCAAAAACTTCAATTCTCATCTCAGTCAAAAAAGATCTTCTTCTACTCAATGCATCAGCAACTCTATTATAAAATCCACTCTTAAGCTTGATCACAAATGTAAAGCTCTGCAAATACTCTACACATTTCATGTCTTTGATTCAACTTATTTTGACTACCCAAATATTCTAAAGCCTTATGAGCAGTATACAACACAAATTCATTTGGCATCAAATAATGTCTCCACTTCTTCATATCTTGTGCAATAGCATAGAACTCTTGATCATAGACAAAGTATTTCCTTTTTGCATCATTCAACTTTTCACTAAAGAAAGCAACATGTTTACCTTCTTGAGTCAACACAACTCCAATTGCACTTCCACTTGCATCATATTCAACTTGAAATACCTTATTGAAATCAGGTAAGGCTAACACAGGTAATTCAGCAACCTTCAATTTCAAAGCTTCAAAAATCTTACCAGCTCCATGTGTCCATTTGAATTCTCTTTTGTCTCCTCTCATTGTCTCATTCATAGCATTACAAATAGAACTAAAATTTTTGATAAACTTCCTGTAAAAACTTGCCAATCAATGAAATGATCTTACCTCAGTGACATTTTTAGGTGTAGGCCAACTCAGTGTAGCTTCAACCTTCTCTGGATCCATCTTCAAACCATCAGTTGAAATCACAAATCCCAAATACACAAGTTCTTCTTTCACGAAGGAACACTTCTTCAAGTTTATCAACAACTTTTCTTCTTTTAATCTCAACAACACTTTCCTTATATGCATCAAATGCTCTTCTCTAGTCTTACTGAATATCAAAATATCATCCAAATATAAAATTATACACTTATTTAAGAATTTCTTCAAAATTTTGTTCATTAACCTCATAAATGTACTTGGTCCATTAGTTAAACCAAAAGGAATAACCAACCACTCATACAAACCTTCCTTTATCTTGAAAGCAGTCTTCCATTCATCACCTTATCTAATTCTAATCTGATGATATCCACTCTTCAAATCAATTTTGGTAAAATATCTTTCTCCACTCAAACAATCCATTATGTCATCCATTCTCGGTATAGGAAACCTATACTTCACTGTGATCTTATTAATTTCCCTAGAATCAGTGCACATTCACCATTCTCCATTCTTCTTAGGTGCTAATACAGTAGGTTCTACACATGGACTCAAAATTTCTCAAATCAAGCCTTTGTTCAACAATTCATGAACTTGTCAGTTAACCTCTTCATTCTTGATCGGTGTTAACCTATGTGGTGCTTTTTTTGGAAAAATAGCTCTAGGAATCAGATCCATACAATGACTGGTATCTCTCATTGGTGGCAAACCATCAGGTACATTATCTAAAATTATCTCCTTGTACTCAGTGAGCAAATTTCTAACTTCTGTAGGAATGTCATCTTCTGTATTCTTACTCGGTTTGTTAGGAATCAAATCATAACATATATCATTCATTTTCAAATCCTTAACAAACTGTCTACCTTCCATCATACAAACTTTCACAGATGTACATATCTCACCAACAGATTCCTCAACCAAAGGTAACAAAACTTGCTTCTTACCATCAAACCAAATAGAATATCTATTCAATCTTCCATCATGTATAGCATGTCTATCATATTGCCAAGGTCTAACCAACAAAATGTGACAACAATCCATAGGCATAATATCACACAACACCTTATCATAATACTTTCCAATTTTCAGATTCAAAAAACATCGTCCACTCACCATTAATGTGTGATCATCCTTGATCCATGAGATCTGATAGGGTTTCAGGTGTTTCATCCTCTCCACCTACAAATTTGCAACCATTTCCTCTGATGCCAGATTCTTCAAGCTTCTACTGTCAACAATCACTTTCCAAACTTTGTCTGTAACTCTACATTTGGTTTTGAACAAACTTTTTCTGATGGGATCTTTCTTATCCTTCTCACTCCATAGTATGCTTCGAATCATGAAATTTCCTTCCTTCTCAGCTTCATTTGGTGACTCCTCTTGCACCAATGCATTTCTTCTACTACTGCCTTTCTTGCTTGTATATGTACACTCAAAGTATTTATGTCCTTCTTCACCACAATTGTAACAAGTTACTTGGAACCATTTTCTTCTATAACAACCTCTGGAGTAATTATCTGTTCCTTGGTATGAATTTCCACCTTTCCATTCTGTCTTTCCTTTGTCTTGAGATGTGTCTGAATTTGACTTGTTTGGTTCAGATCTACTATTTTCACCATGAGATCTACCTCTTCCTCTAGGGAATTTACCTCCTCTGCCTCTTTGTCTTTGTTCATATCTTCTGTTCAAATTTTCTTTAGCTTTTAGGGAAAATTTATATGCCTCCTCAATGCCTTCCATCTTGATCAAGTTGATCTCATATTGTAGGGAACTTCTCAAGCCATTCAGGTATCTTGCTACTCTTTCCACTTCATCTTCAACATGTCTAGATTTGATGTCCAATCTGTAGAATTCCTCAGTGTAGTCTTTCATATTTTTATCCTTTTGCTTCAGGCTTTGCATTTGTCAGATTAGGTTAAGATGATAATCACAAGGTAGAAACTTGCCTTTCAGTTTGTTTACCATCTTGTCCCATACCTTGATTTTTTCTTTACCTTTCTTCTTCCAATCCAATTGCTGATGTTCCCACCATAGGGATGCATGACCTTTTAGTTTTGTGCTTGCAATATTCACTTTCTTATCCTCTACCACATTCTCATATTCAAAATACTTTTCCATCTCTGTTATCCAGTCTATCAATTCATCAGAATCCAATTTCCACTATACTCAGGAGGATTAAACTGAGGTGTGGACTTGAAACTTTTCAAGGCTCTCAGGAATCGCTCTTCTTCCTAATTCATCATAGGTGCAGGTGTATCTTCACCTTGAACCTCTTCAATTTCATCATCACTAACATCATCAAGATGTCTTCCTCTGTGCTAAGCTATCTCAACAGCTTCCAATCTAGAATCCATTTGTCTAAGCATATTAGCTAGACCTAGATATGCATTTCCTCTCCATGAACCATCTTGAATCCCTCTGTAATTGTAGGTCAGATCGCAATCTGCTACCCCACAACAATACCAACTAGGGTTAGGGTTTCAAGAAGGAACTTAGATCTCATGAAACTCTGATACCACCTGACACAAGGAGGGAAAGGAGAAGGGGCCTGAAGCACTCCAACCACCAAACCACCTTGCAGATCCAATGCTGAAACACAACAACACAGTGAAAGAAGAAACAAAAAATGTCCTTATATTAATTTTATCAAAATCATTGTACATGCTGGGCTGTGAGGCCTTCCCAGTTTTGGCCATATATTCAAATGAATTATAATAATATCTTCATCCAACAGAGATCACAGACCTTCGATCTCAATATCTAAACATTTGCTTTCTTTCTCTAAGATTGATACCTAAACTAAGAACATATAAAATAATATATACAAGAGACTCACAAGAGAGGTCGATGCTCAAATCTATAAGTGAGACCCAAATTTAGGTCCACACAGATCCTAATGAGAGACCCCAAATCAATTAAGCCATCAAAATTAACTGAAGAAGTCGGCCACCAAAATAAACATCTCGGGCAAAGGTTGACTGAGCAATAGAGTGACTCGGGCAAAGAACACCCCGAGAAAAAGGAAAATAAATAGGCATTCCCAAGCAACAGGACCCAAGAATCAGAACAAAGAGCTACCAAGTGACAGAAACAAGCATGCCCAAGAAACAGAACCTGAGCAGCAGACAAGCGTTACCGAGCAACAGAGCCCAAGTAACAGAGTATTTCCCGAGCAGCTTCTAAACAAAAACAAACATATTTTTGGTTGAGAAGGATTGCCAATGACCCAAGATGCTCCTACATCAATAGTACATAGACTCATTTGACTTGTCTACAAAAGGATCTTAAAAGTAGTGGTTGGTCTGGATAAGTTGTGTTTATGGCTTTGAGTCTTTGACAATAGTTGGTTCTTTTTTTTTGTATCTGCATTTGATACATTGCCCAATGTATAAGGCACTGATCAGGGATTAGTACATTCTATTGAGATACATGTCTGACTAGTTATGGCTATATCTATGAATTTTAATATCAAAACCATTCCCAATTTATTTTATGTTTTATGCTTTATGGTTGTTGGTTGTTGTCCTCATGGTAATGGAGAGTCAATGAATGTTTGGTTAGAATTTAGTAATTTCTTACCATTATCTGTTGTTATAATCCAGAGTAATAAGGAGTTGTAAAGAGTGGAATATCTATCTAGATCAGGTGGACCCACCTTGGTTTAATAGAGCCAAAAGTGCAAAGGGAAATCTTGTCCCTATAGTTGGTCTAGTTACATTGCAGATCTTTCATACTTTGAGCTAACCAATACTAACATCAGTCTCAAGGTATATTGGTGGCTTTCAAATTATAAACATTTTCAAACACCAACATAGCTGTCATAGACTGGACAGTGAGGACATTAGATTTTGATTTTGGTTTGGAAATTTGTTGATGATAGGGTGTTAAGAATAGGTGAAGTGTGTGCATGGTCCAATATGTTGTAAGGGTTAGAGTCCCAAGGGATCAATGGTTTTGGTTGAAAGGAGAAATTCCTATTTTGTGAAAGTTAGTGGAGTAGGACAGTTATAGAGTTTTGTTGACATAGTAGACAATCATTATTAAATCCATAATAGTGAGCGGTGAGTGTTTAAATGGGTTCATTGAATGAGAGGAGATCCTTGGGTGAAGTATATGGGTTATGAGAAGTGTATTTCTATCATAGAATACCATTGGGAGTTGTGTATGCAGTCGAAAGTCAAGAGGATAGTATATGGTGACATTGAATCATTGAATGAAATCACAGATGGAATGTGATCAACATTCGGTGTGAGAGATCAGAGATTGATGTTTGAAGAGTGGATTAAGGTGGAAGGTAGAGTTGGCCAATGATTTTTCTGACCATTAATAGTTATTTGGAAGTGTAAGGAGAGTGTGATAATTTTGAGGGATCTTGTGGATGATCTAAGTGTTCCTAGTAGAGGAGATGTTTCCACGGTGTTGAGTGTTCCCCTTTGATTGAATAGAGGAGCCTATCATGTATGTTTGGAAGGATATACATGTGGGAGGAACCCTTTGTACCAAGTGGTATCATATCCACTAGTAGATCCTAGTGGGATTTGGTGAAGATGGAGAAGAATTCTAGGAAAAAATATGTATTTGACAAAATTAGAAAGAGATATGCTTGAAGCATACAAAGAGTTGAAAGGGCTCTTGAGAAATGAAAGAAAGAAGAGAGAGGAAGAATTAAGGAGGAAATAAGAAGAGGAAAAGATGGTACAATAAGAAGAAAAGATGAGGCAAGAGGAGATAAGAAGCCTAAGAAGAGAACTTGAGGAGAATGAGGCAAAGTTGAAAATACTTTCAGAGGAAAGAGAGAAAATGAAGAGGGATAGTGAGAAGTGGAAAGAAGAAAGAAGATTCAACATAGAAGAGTCATTGAAAGTGAAAAAACAAGGAGATGAAGAACCCAATGTTGAATGGTTTGAAGAAGATAGAGATTCTGGTGAAGACAACAAGGATACAAGTCTTATGGGGCTTGAATGTGATGGGTTAGTAGTGATTTGGACAATGATATGTCCTTTGAGTGAGGACAAGGGTACAATGCAAGGAACTATCCTTGTGAAAAAGAATATGGAGACTAATGATGTGGCATTAAATGAGAATGAAGAGTTTGGATTCCAAAAGGAATGGCAGAAAGAAGATGAAGTTCAATTTAAAATATCTAATTTGGTCTTAGAGAGGAAGACTATGCTTGAGTGGGTAGGCCACGAAGAGGCTAAAGGATTGATATTTTATCCAAGCATGGAGATGTGTCAGAATGAGAAAAATATAGAAGGGTACCTGTAGAAGGCATAAATGATATTTTTGGAAGTGTATGTAGCAAAGAGTATGATGATGTTAATGGATTTCACTGAGCCACAGAAAATAGGGTACACTTTACCAAGAAGAGACAAACCTAAAGTCAAGATGAAATGAACAAGGCAGATCCAAGTGAAGGGAGAACAAGGAAAGATAATATGGTACAATGAAGATATGTTAAAGCCTAAATTTAAAATAAGGAATATGCTTTTGTTTTATAATGATTTGTTTTGCAGATGCTTCCAAGAGACTTGTAAAAATTTCAAAGTTAGGGATTATGGTGCAGGAGCACCTAAGAACCAAATAACACCAAGGGGGTCAAATGGATGGCCTTAAGCATTTGAAGATTTAAATGACCTATAAGGTCCTCAAATTATGTAAATTTTTCCATTAGAGCCACTAGAATGTAATGAAAATGTAAAATGTGCAAAAATACATAATGTTTCCAATATAGGCAAATAAGCCTAGAAGGCTAAATGTAAGGGCTTAAGGGGTTTAATAGTCAACTAGGTTTATAAGGTTGTTAAAAGACCTTTTGAATGTGATTGATCACAATATGAATAACAAAGGATGTAAAATTTTCCAAATTTGACAACTTTTTTGTCAACTTGGCAACATGAACTAAATATTAAGCCTGTCAACAGTTTAAAAGTAGCTGCAGTTGGTTCAAGGGTAGTTAGGAAAGTTATTTTTTGATTTCAAAGGAATTTTTTGGTTTAAAAGAACTTGTAAAAGCCAGAACATAGGAGAATTCAATGTAATCAGTTTTTGATCAATAAATTTTTTTGTTTCCTGCACTTTCTCATATTTTATCCAGTATAACACTTTGATTCTTAGTGAATTTTCAATATGGAAACAATAATTAATTGGTGACTCACTTTGTGGATTTGATGAAGGTTTAAATATACTTTATTCTACCTTTTGTTTAATTTTTTTTTAGTCTGTAATGAGGGAGATCAAATTTTTTGTAGACTTTCAAACCTCGTTTTAGGGTAACAAGTATCGCTACAAAATGTAGAGTCTCTCTATTTTACGTTTACCCAACCCACTATTTTAGTAGGATTATTAATGCATAGGCCTTCCTACTTAGGATCTTATGAACCAAACACCCTACTAAATTTAAAAGGATGGTGTTCACAAGACAAGGCCCCACATACTAAGGTAAATCCACACCAATATCTCATTCATAAAAATGACTCAAATATCCATGGATTTGGTCCCAAAATGGTTCAAACAACTCAATATATGCATTGGAATGGGTCTTGAAATCCAACTAAGGTCACTTGCTTCACAAAGGCCTATTAAGGCTTATAACCCTGTCCCACTGGTTTTTGGAGCACAAATTCAAATTAATTCAAAGGACCTAAAAACCAATGTGATATCCTAACACCCTTTATTTACTTACATAATATCCTGGAGGGGATTCTTCTAATCTTCACAAATGAAGTTTCAAACACATAAAAGACCAGAGACTTAATAAGGCAATTAGGCCTTGGATTACAAAGGGACCACCATCTCCATCATATTTTTCTTCATAAAAATTATCTTCCCTTCAAGTGGAGTCCAAAAAAATTCCAAATCTAAAGGTAGACCCTTTGGTTCAACACCCATCTCTCAAAAAAAGAACATCTTCATATCATAGAAGGTAGCCACATACAAATGTCTACCTAGGGAATCTCATTTCCCTTTGACCCTTGTACTTCCACACTCCTAAATTTAGGAATCATAAAATACATAGGGATAACTTGCATTCCAGAAAGGTTCATCAATGTTTTATGGTGGAAGTACAAGTTAGATCCATTTGAAATCCAAGCCCTTATTTCGGAGGGTTTCTTAGGAAACCATAGGGCAGTGAACACACAAATTGAATAACGTTTACACCTTCTCAATTCCACACCCAAAACCTATTTAAAATTAAATATAATCAGATTCATAAAATTCCTAAATCAATCAAAGGTCATTATGAATCCATACATTCTTGGAGACCACACATGTATAGGAAATTTGAATCAATGGTATTGCTTGCAAATTCCACAACCCGTACAATCATCACCCAACCCTTGGAAATAGATTATTTGGGGTACATATACATTCCTCCAATGGTTCATAACCACCATTTGAAATTTAGATCTATTGGGAGGAAATTTTCACTTTTTGCAAGAAATGTTGTAAAAAATGCAACTCTTGCATTTTTGCCAACTTTTACATAATTGCTAGAAAAGTTGTAGTCTCTAAACAACTTGACCCTACTTGACATAGTATTGGATAAACATTATTGAAAAAATAAATATAACTCCTAAAGGACTCTAAATCCCTAAGGACTAATCACTACTACCCCTTGGGTCATATTTCCATGGTGGTTTATAATGCACCTATCCAAGACATAGAGTTACAAATTAGGGCTCTTTATTTCAACTATTGACAAAATGAAATCAAACATAAAAATACAACATCACAATATGTCCCACACTCTATCCTTCATCATCTTGATCAAAGATGGGTTCTCCTACATCAATTATGTGAGAGGGAATGTATTTAATGTATTTGAACTTGTAGGAGGCCATGCACCAAGTTCCACGTGGAATGGATCCAAGAATAGACCGAGAAACTCTCTTAGACTAGAGAAAGTATAGTGGCAAGGGTACTGGAGAAGTAATTTTCCCACACTAGAAATTTTTAAGTGTTATGAGTGTCATGAGGGATGCGAGAAGGATATTGGGAAGTCTATACATTGTTCAAAGATATGAAAGGGGCTATGATTCCAAGATACCAGTAGTTTGGTGATTGTTTCCATAAGTTTGTATAACTGTCATAAACTGGACAGTAAGGACATTAGGTTATAATTTTTGTTGGAAAAATTGTTGATGATAGGGTGTTAAGAATAGATGAAGTGTGGTAATTTTTCAATATGTTTTAAGGGTTAGAATCCAAAGAGATCAAGGGTTTTAGTTGAAAGGAGAAAGTCCTATTTTGTGAGGGTTGGTGGAGTAGGACAGTTACAAAGTTATGTTGACAAAGTAGATGGTCATTTTTGAAGACTTAATAGTGAGTGGCGGGTGTTTAAATGGGTTCAGTGAGTGAGAGGATATCCTTGGTTTAAGTTTATGGATGATGAGAAGTGTATTTTTTTCATAGAGTACCATTGGAAATTGTGTATGCAGTCCGAAGTCAAGAGGACAGTATATGGTGACATTGAATCATTTAATGCAAACAGATATTGAATGTGATCAGTATTTAGTGTGTGTGATCAGATATTGATGTTTGAAGAGTGGAGTGTGGTGGAAGAGAGAGTTGGCCAGTTTTTGGTCTGACCATTAGTAGATCTTTGAAAGTGTAAGGAGAGTATGATCGGTTTGAGGGATTTTGTGGATGATCCAAGTGATCCTAGTAGAGGAGATATTTCCATAGTGTTGAGTGTTCCCCTTTGATAGGATTGAGGAACCTATCAAGTATTTTTGGAAGGATATCCATGTGGGGGGAATCCTCAACACAAGGTTGTATTAGAGCCACTAGTAGATTCTAGTGGGAGTTGGTGAAGACGGAGAAGAAGTCTAGGAAAGAAAAAATGTATTTGAAAAAATCAAAAATTGATATGTTTGAAGCATACAAAGAGTTGAAAGGGATCTTGAGTAATGGAAGAAATAAGAGAGAAGAATAAGTAAGGAGGAAACAAGAAGAGGAAAATGTGAGACGAGAAGAAGAAAATATGAGGCAATATGACATACGAAGCCTAAGAAGAGCACTTGAGGAGAATGAGGAAAACTGGAAAAGACTTTCATAGGAAAGAGAGAAAATGAAGAAGGATAATCAGTAGTGGGAAGAAGAATAGAGACTTGAGATAGAAGAGTCATTGAAAGTAAAACAACAAGGAGATGAAAAACACCATGTTTAAGGAATTGAAGAAGATAGAGATGCTGGTGAGGACAGAAAGGATAAATTTCTCATGGGGCTTGAATGTGATGGGTTAGCAGTGACTAGGACAATGTTATATCCTTTAAGTGAGGAGGAGGGTAAAATGCAATGAAGTATCATTATGAAAAAAGAGTATGGAGGCTAATGATGTGGCCTTAAAGGATAATGAAGAGTTGGGATGCCAAAAGGAATGGTATTTAAAGAACATGAAGTTCATTTAAAAATGTCTGATTCAGTCTTAGGGAATGAGACTATGGTTGAGTGGGTGGGCCATGGAGAGGCTCAAGGATTGATGTTTTATCCAAGCATTGAGATGTGTTAGATTGAGGAAAAGACATCAGGGTACCTATGAAAGGTACAAATGATATTTTTGCAAGTATATGCAACAAAGAGTATGATGATGCCAATGGAAGGCAGTGAGCAACACCAAGAAGGGTACCCTTTGCCAAGAAGTGGTAAACCTAAAGTCAATATGAAAATAATAAGGAAGATCCAAGTGAAGGGAGGAAATAAGAGTAGTAGGTTACACTAGAATCATGCTTTAAAAAATATTCTCCTAATATGAACCTGAATGATAGTTCAACACATGGGCAATCAATATAGAAAATGTTTCCCAATATTGTAGAATCAATTGGTTGTACAATAGAGAATTCCCATTTTTGTAGTGGAATGTAGATACACTTATTTCTTTCCACCTTGGACATTCTAAGAGTATATGGAGATCACAATGTGAACAAAATTGAATCAATTAGAATTTTTCAATATGGCATTAATATCAAGTAAACAAGTAAAAGAATTCAAGGCATAATAATCAATTTCAACACTTGTTTTCAATGCATTTACATGTAAATGAATTTACATAATACTTGAAATAAATTTTACACATAATTCAAATCTATCACCATTGAAAGGAATAAGAAAAGTTGCAACAATACAATGTTGTAGAATGACATTCTATCTATTGTAATATATACAGCTCAATGAAAATAGCACATTTTAATGTTTAATGGCATGTTATACATGCTACTTCAGTTACACCTACTAGTAATGACTATAGACTTACAAGTGTCCCACATTTGACCTGTTCACATCATCAATTAACAAGTCAAGTTTAAGAACATTATCAATAGTTTGTGGGGTTATACTGTGCATGGTGAAAGAGCACCTAAGAGCCAAGGAATGCCAAGGGGGTCATATGGATGACATTAAGTATTGTAATATTGAAGTAACCTATAAGGTGCTCAAATAATGTAAATTTTTCCATTAGATCAACTGGAATGTAACAAAAATGCAAAATGCATGAAAATATGTATAATGTTTCCTATATAGGCAAATTAAGCCTAGAAGGCTAAATGTAAGGGCTTAAGAGTTTTGATAGTCAAATAGGTTTATAAGGTTATTAAAAGACATTTTTAATGTGATTGATCACAATATGAGTAAAAAAGGATGCAAAAGTTGCCAAAGTTGACAACTTTGTTGTCAACTTGGTAACATAAACTAAACATTAAGTTTGTCAGTAGTTTAGAAGTAGTTGCAGTCAGTTCAAGGGTAGTTATGAAATTTATTTTCCAGTTTTAAAGGAATTTTTTGATTTAAAAGAAATTTTAAAAGCCCTAAAAGAGGAGGAGAAATTGATGTAATTATTTTTTGATCAATAAAGTTTTGGTTTCCTATACTCTTTCGTGTTTTATCTAGTATAACAGTCTGATTCTTAGTGAACTTTCAATGTGGAAAAAGTAACTGGTTGGTGGCTCAGTTCATGGATTTGATGAAGGTATAAATACACTTTATTCTACTCTTTGTTTCATTTGTTTTTATTCTATAACTAGGGAGATATCCCAACTTTGTTATAGAATGTCAAACCCCAATTTAGGGTAACCAGTGTTACTACAAAATGTAGTCTCTATATAAATTATGTCCACCCTGCACTATATTTTGGTAGGATTATGGGAGAAGGAATTTATTTTATGTATTTTAACTTTCAGGAGGCCATGCACCAAGTTCCACATGGAATGAATCCATGAATGGACTGAAAAACTATCTCAGACTGATAATGATCAGTGACAGGGGTAGTTGAGAAAGACTTTGCTCACACCAGCGATTGTGAAGTGTTAAGAGTGTCATAAGGAATGCTTGAATTATATTGGGAAGTCTAGATGTTTTTCAAATATATGAAATGTGATATGATTCCAAGGCAATGGTAGTTTTGTGATTTTTTATAGAAGCTGCATAACTGTCATAGATTGGAGAGTAAGGACTTTAGGTTTTGATTTTGGTTGGAAACATTGTTGATGATAAGGTATTAAGAATAGGTGAAGTGTGGGAATGGTCCAATATATTTATAGGGTTAGATTCCCAATGGATCAAGGGGTTTTTTTGAAAGGAGAAAGTCATATTTTACGAGAGTTGGTGGAGTAGGACAGTTACATAGTTAGGTTGACAAAGTGGATGGTCGTTGTTGAAGCTTTAATATTGTGTGGTGATTGTTTAAATGGGTTCAATGAGTGAGAGGAAATCCTTGGCTGAAGTTTATGGATGATGAGAAGTGCATTTCTATCAAAGAGTACCATTGGGAGTTGTTTATGCAACCAGAAGTTAAGAGGACAACATATGGTGACATTGAATCATTAAATGCAATCAGAGATTATATGTGATCAGCATTTGTTGTTTATGATCAAATATTGATTTTTGAAGAGTGGATTATGGTGGAAGGGAGAGTTGGTGAATATTTGGTCTAGCCATTAATATGTATTTGGAAGTGTAAGGAGAGTGTGATCAGTTTGAGGGATCTTGTGGATGATCCAAGTAATCATACTAGAGGAGATGTTTCTATGGTGTTGAGTGTTCCCCTTTGACGGGATTGAGGAATATATCATGTATGTTTTGAGGATATCCATGTGGGGGGAATTCTCTTCACCAAGTGATATCAAAGATACTACTAGATTATAGTGAGATTTGGTGACGATGGAGAAGTCTAGGAAAATTAAAATGTATTTGACAAAATAAGAAAGGGATATGCTTGAAGCATAAAAAGAGTTGAAAGGGCTCTTGGGTAATGGAAGAAAGAAGTGAGAGTAATAAGTAAGGAGGAAACCTAAAGAGGAAAACATAAGAAAAGAAGAAGAAAAGAGAGGAGACAAGAAGCCTAAGAAGAGCACTTGAGGAGAATTCAAGGAAAAGTTGAAAAGACTTTCAGAGGAAAGAGAGAAAGTAAAGAGGGATTATGATCAGTGGGAAGAAGAATGGAGACTCAAGATAGAAGAGTCATTGAAAATGAAACAGGAAGGAGATAAAGAACCCAATGTTGAAGGGGTTGAAAAAGATAGAGATGTTCATGAGGACAGCAAGGATACAAGTCCTATGGGGCTTGAATTTAATGGGTTATTAGTGATTGGGACAATGTTATGTCCTTTGAGTGAGGAGGAGGGTACAATGCAAGAAAGTATCCTTATGAAAAAGAGTATGGAGGATAATGATGTGAGCTTAAAGGAGAATGAAGAGTTTTTATGCCAAAAGGAATGGCATAAAGAAGATGAAGTTTAGTTTAAAATGTTTGATTTGGTCTCAGAGAAGGAGACTATGGTTGAGTCATGTGGGCCATGAAGAGGGATTGATGTTTTCTCCAAGCATAAAGATGTGTCAGAATGAGGAAAAGACAATAGGGTACCTATGGAAGGTACAAATGATATTTTTTCAAGTGTATGCAGCAAAGAGTATGATGATGCCAATGGAAGGTAGTGAACCATATCAAGCAGGGTACACTTTGCCAAGAAGTAGAAAACCTAAAGTCAAGATGAAAGGAATAAGGAAGATCCAATTGAAGTGAGGAAAAGCCAAGATAAGATGGAAAAATGAAGATATTTTCAAGCCTAACATTAAAATGAGGAATATGTTTTTGTTTTCTAATGATTTGTTCTGCAGATCTATTTCCAAGAGACTTGGAAAAATTTCAAAGTTGGGAAGTATGGTGCAGGTGAACCTAAGAACCAAGGAACACCAAAGGGGTCCCATGGATGACCTTGAGTATTTTAAGATTTAAATTAACTATAATTTCCTCAAATGATGTAAATTTGGCCATTAGAGCCACTAGAATATAATGAAAATAAAAAATGTGCAAAAATATATAATGTTGCCAATATAGGTATATTAAGCCTAGAATGGTAAATGTAAGGGCTAAAGGGGTTTGGTAGTCAAATAGGTTGATAAGGTCATTAAAAGAACTTTTGAATGTGATTGATCACAATATGAATAACAAAGGATGTAAAACTTGCCAAAGTTGACAACTTTGTTGTCAACTTAGCAACATAAACTAAACATTAAGTCTCTTAGCAATTTAGAAGTAGTTGCAAATGGTTCAAGGGTTGTTAGAAAAGGTATTTGTCATTTTCAAAGGAATTTTTTGGTTTAAAGGAACTTGTAAAATTCAAAACAGAGGAGGAGAAGTTGATGTAATCATTTTTTTATCAATAAAGTTTTGGTTTCCTTCACTTTTCATATTTTATCCAGTATTTAACAGTCATATGCTCAATGAATTTTCAATGTGGAAACAATAACTGATTGGTGGATCACTTCATGGATTTGATAAAGGTATAAATATACTTTATTATAGCTTTTGTTTCATTTTTTCATTATGTAAGGAGATATCCCAACTTTTTTTTAGACTGTCAAAACCCAATTTAGGGTAACCAATGGCACTACAAAATATAGAGTCTCTCTATTTTACATTCACCCGACCCTCTATTTTGGTAGGATGATGGAAGAGGGAATTTATTTTATGTATTTTAACTTGTAGGAGGCCGTGCAACAATTTCCACGTAGAATGGATCCATGAATGGACTGACAAAGAATAGTGATCAATAG
The DNA here is from genome assembly GCA_018584345.1 of Thuja plicata. Taxonomy (NCBI): domain Eukaryota; kingdom Viridiplantae; phylum Streptophyta; class Pinopsida; order Cupressales; family Cupressaceae; genus Thuja; species Thuja plicata. The sequence continues at coordinate 6,376,334 of MU224140.1, forward strand.
GGATTATTTAGAAAGACTTTGCCCACACCAGCCATTATGAAGTGTTCTGAGTGTTATGAGGGATGTGAGAAGGATATTTTAAATTCTAGATATTGTTTAAAGATATGAAAGAGGTTGAGTCTCAGAAAAGGGTATTTTGGTGATTGTTTATAGAATTTTGTATAACTATCATAGAATGGACAGGAAAGGCATTAGGTTTTGATTTTGGTTGGAAAATTGTTGATGCTAGCGTGTTAAGAATAGGTGAAGTGTGGGAGTGGTCCAATATATTTTAAGGGTTAGATTCCCAAAGGATAAAGGGTCTTGGTTTAAAGGAGAAATTTATTTTTGTGAGGGTTGATGGAGTAGGACAATTACAGAGTTATGTTGACAGATTAGATGGTCATTATTGAAGCCTTAATAGTGAGTGGTGAGTGTTTAAATGGGTTCAGTGAGTGAGAGGAGATCCTTGGTTGAAGTATAAGGATAATGAGAAGTGTATTTTTGTCATAGAGTATCATTGGGAGATGTGTATGGAGTCAGAAGTCAAGAGGATAACTTATATGGTGATATTGAATCATTGAATGCAATCAGATATTTAATGTGATCAATATTTTGTGTATTTGATCAGAGATTGGTGTTTGAAAAGTGGAGTATGGTGGAAGGGAGAGTTTTCCAATGTTTTTTTCTAACCATTAATAGGTGTTTGGAAGTGTATGGTGGGTGTGATCATTTTGAGGGATTTTTTGGATGATCCAAGTGATCCTAGTAGAGAAGATGTTTCAATGGTGTTGAGTGTTCCCCTTTGATAGGATTGAGGAGCCTATCATGTATGTTTGGAAGGATTTCCATGTGTGGTGAACCCTTTGTACCAATGTACATATGAAGTACTAATGTCATAATCGATATTATACATATTGTTTATGTATATATTTTAGGGGTTGACAACATGACTACACAAGAATGGGTAAGCAATGTTATTGCTGAAAAAATTGTTCGCATAATCGTCTAGATTAGAATCCATCATGGAGAATTTGTTAGTCTTATTTTCATTGAAAATATCCAAAGAGATAAGAGATGATTGGGACGATGTAAATGGACTCTAGCTCTTGAATTAATAGGATCCATATTTTGATAAATGGTTTAAAAATTGAGCAACCTAGATGTAGTTGGACAATCCCTATGAATATAGGTTCTATAATATTCTTTATGAATTTGTAACGAGCATGTAGTTTCTATGTTTTCACTATAGGTGGCATTGATATGTTAATGAATTATGAAAGTTCCTCCTGAATTGCTAAGATAACTTTGAAGTTAAAAAAAAAAGTAATCCATCATAGTTGACAAAGATTGTCTTTCATTAACAAACATAAGTTGATTAAGATTATCACTACCTATTCTAGTTGAAATAGGACCATTTTTTTTTGTTTTAGTTGAGTTATTATCAAATAAAAATCCTTTGAATGCATTGCTTAATCCTAACATATTTTTGTCAAATTCAGAACTACTTTCTGACTTAGACAAATTGTAAAAAATATACACTTAATCTATATTCTAGAAACTCACATAGAGATGCTTTGTTTCAGCAATGAATTAATTCAAGAAACCCCAATACATGGTAGAGCATAAACACATAACAAAGATGGAGATATGAAAGCTTCTTGCTTCTATTAATCTGGAAATAAAGTTTACAATAACCAAAATAAACTTGCACAAATTGGGACTACATACAAAATATCTTGAAGTAATCACTGCTTAACAAGATAATCAATTACATCTTCTGTTGCAATAAACAAGTCCCTGATAAAATAGAGCACTTAAACAAACTAATTTGCTGCTGCATACAAAAGACAACTTCTTAGATGTCTATCTCAGAAAGAATAAAGACATTCTTTCCTTTATAGAATATTTGTTGTCCAAAGACAAAATCAGATTTCAAAAATCTGATTTGAACTTATCTCACAAAGTCCACACAAGATCTGATTTAAATGTATCTGCAAAAAGTCCACAAAAAATCAGATTTAACTGTATCAATCATAAAGGCTTGGGGAAATATGATTTGAAAATCCAAAACTCCCCCTTTTTCCTGAGCTGACAAAACACGATCATGCTAGATCCAAGATGACTACGCCCAGATTTCTCCTTAGGCACTCAAAACTTGCAATGCCCAATGGCTTGGTGAAAATGTCTGCTAGCTGCTGCTCTGACCTACAAAAATCCATTTTTATTTCACCATTCTCAACTAATTCTCTAATAAAATGATACCTGATTTCAATGGGCTTGCTTCTTCCATGAAACACTGGATTTTTTGACAAAGCTATTGAGGAAATATTGTCACAAAATATTATGGTTCTATCCTCTTATTTTTCCTGCAAATCTGCCAAGATCCTTCTCATCCAAATAGCTTGACATGCTATTGCATTTGCTGCTATATATTCAGCCTCTGCTATAGATTGAGAAACTATGGTTTTCTTCTTAGAAGCCCATGAGATTACACCTGAACCCATGTGAAAGACATATCCATAAGTGCTCTTCCTATCATCCAAGCTCCCTGCCCAATCACTATTTATGTAACCAATCAGTCCATAATCATTTGATGCAGTATACAAAATACCATATCCCTTGGTGCCATTCACATGCCTTAGGATTCTCTTTCCCGCTTGCCAATGGGAGTCCTTTGGTATTTCCATAAATCTAGAAATCAAACTTACTACATGCATAATATCTGGCCTAGTAGCTGTAAAATACATCAAACTTCCAACCAAGATTTTAAACAAAGTCATATTCACATTGGTGTTGCAATCATCCTTGCTTAGCTTTAGACATACTATAGCTGGTGTTGGGGCAGGCTTGCTACTTTTCATTCTAAATCTCTCCAAGATCTGATTTGCATATATTTCTTGAGAGATAAATATGTCATCATGTATTTGTTTTACTTCTATGCCTAGAAAATATCTCAAGCTACCTAAGTCTAAAATTTCAAACTCTCTTTTCATGGCCTCTTTAAAATCAGCAATGAGGAAATCATCATCCCCAATAAAGATTAAATCATCAACATACAAAACAACAATTAAAATATTACCATTTTCTGCCTTGATGTAAAGAGTGGGTTCACCATCACTTTTGCAAAAGTCATTGCTCATAAAATATGAGTTAGTTCTACTATATCATTCCCAAGGAGCTTTCTTTAGCCCATAAAGAGCCTTCTTCAGCCTATACACTTTACCTTCATGACCCAGAACTTCATAACTAGGTGGCTCTTCCACATAAACCTCTTCTTTCAGTACTCCATTCAAGAAGGCAAATTTCACAACCATTTGATATACCTTCCATTTGTGCTGGGCTGCAATTGCTATGGCAACACGCACAGTTTCCATTCTTGCAACTAAAGCATAGGTTTCATCATAATCTCTACCAAACTGTTGTTTATACCCCTTGACCACCAATCGAGCCTTATGCCTATCTATTTTTGCTTCAGCATTTCTTTTGGTCTTGTAAACCCATTTAACTCCAATAACTTTCTTGTTAGGAGGTAAATTAGAGAGCTCCCAAGTTTCATTTCTTTTAATTGCATCTATTTCCTCATCCATGGCCTTACACCATTTTTCTTCTTTTTCAGCATCCTCAAAATAAATTTGATCACTATGAAAAAATAAATCAAAATTGATGTTTCATTAAATTCATTTTCATACCTTTCATCTTGGTAAATCTCCCTTAGACTCTTGGTATTTCTTGGCACTAGGGAGGCGAGAGTGGGATCACAACTCTTAGTATTGTTGATGCTGGTCTCTGCAAGGCCAATTTACAGCCTTCTAGAGCCTTCTATATCTGTTGTTATATCATCTTGATGTTCATTAAACTTATCATCTTCAGTAATAATAGGCACTTTACTTGAAGTGCTTGAAGAGGTGTCCACCGAGCCATCCCATGACTCATTCTCAATGAACTCCACGTCTCTTGAAATGATGATCTTTTTGGTGACTGGGTTATACAATCTATATGTCTTTGAATCAAGACTATATCCCATGAAGATACGCTTCACACCCTTGTCTTCCAACTTTTTTCTTTGCTCCTTTGGCACGTGTGCATATGCTACACACCCAAACACTCTCAAGTGTTCAACCATCCATCTATGCTTTGCCCACGCTTCCAATGGAATATTGTCATGGACTCCCTTTGTAGGACATCTATTTATCAAATAGATATTTATTGCTATAGCTTCTCCCCAATATTCAATTGGGAGTCCTTTTTCTTTCATCATACTTCTTTCCATCTCAACGATGGTCCTATTCTTTCTTTCAGCCACTCCATTTTGCTGTGGAGTATAACTGGCTTTTAGCTCCTTCTTTATGCCATTTTTCTTGCAAAATTTCACAAAAATATTGGAGGTATATTCCCCCCCCCCCTTTTTCTGACCTTAGGAATTTAATATTGTGTCCACTTTCTTTTTCAGCCTATGCTTTAAATTCTAAAAACTTATCAAAAGCTTCAGATTTATTTTGCATAAAATACACCCATGTTCTACGACTGAAATCATCTATGAAGGTCATAAAATAAGTACTCCTCCCAATGGAATTGATTTTCATAGGGCCAACTAAATCAGTATGCACCAGCTCTAATGGTTCTCTTTCCCTTCTAGATTTTCCAGAATTAAAGGGCACCCTATGTTGCTTACACAAAATGCAAGCCTCACACTTGCTACTGAACTCTTTTATACATGGAAAATCATCTACCATTCTTTTTTTGGAAAATAAACTTAAATCAACATAGCCAATATTTCCATAACTTAAATTTCATAGCTTAGAGGGGTCTTCAATCACGCTCTTGAAGGTTGATTGTTGTTGTACTACTGTACATGCTTGCTTGGGAGATGCAACTGCTGAAATTGAAGAGAAACACATTTCTACCTTCAATGGAAACATTCGATTCTTTTTCATTTGGACTGCTGCAATAATTTTCTTACTCCCATCCTTCTCATAAATGACACATTGGTCATTCTCCATCAGCAGTTTATATCCATTTTGAATGAGTTATCCAACACTCTTCAAATTGTGCTTTATACTTGGGGCAAAATAAACATTCTGAATTTCTTGTTTCTCACCTTGCTTGGTGTGGATCATAATAGATGCTTTGCCCACAACTGGAACAATTCCATTGTTCCCCATTCTAATTTTAGACTTTATAGATTTATCAATGAAAGAGAAAAGACTTTCATTACCATTCATACAGTTACTACAACCGCTGTCCAAATACCAAACTTTGGGGCTACCTTCTTCACCAATATTGCACATGATGAAGGTTGTGGGACTATTTCCATCACCCACTTTCACATCACCAATGTTTGCACTGTGCTTTGACTAATCACTTTTCTTTTTCCAGCATTCACTTGTATAATGCCCAAATTTATGGCAATAATAGCACTCAAAATTGCTTTTCTTTGAGATATTGTTCTTCTTGCCTCCTCTAGAATTATTCTGAGAGCTGCTAGGTCTCTCATTTGTGTTTTCTCATTCTAAGATTTCCCCTCTAGCATTTTGTTAGCCAGAGTTTCCACGACCTCTGCCTCTTGAGCCTCTTCCAAAGTTGTTTCTTCCTCTCCCCGTGCCTCTTGCATTGGATTGAGCTCTGAAAGCTTGCTCTTGAGAAGAATTTTCTAATCTATTTATGTGATGCTCATGGGTTTGGAAAGAACCCATTAACTCATCGATGGTTAATGTTGAGAGATCCTTTTCCTCTTCAATGGCAATAACTAGAGTATCAAATTTTGAGGGAAAATTTCTCAAAATTTTCTTTAGTATTCTTTGCTCCTTCATGGTTTCTCCATTGGTTCTCAACCGGTTTATCAAACCAGAGAGTCTTGAGCTGAAATCTGAAATGGATTCATTGTCCTTCATGAGAAAAGTCTCAAATTGTCTTTGAAGCATTTGGAGCTTCACCACACAAAATTTTTTAGTCCCTTTAAAACTAGTATGAAGGATATCCCAAGCTTCTTTAGAATAATCAGCTATTGCTATTTTGGGAAAGATTGCCTTTGTCAAGGCAGTTTCAATCAACCTTTAATATTTTGCATCTTTCCTCCTTGACTCCTTCAACTGAGTCGTCTAATTGTTTGAGAGGGAAGCAAATAGATCTGGGTCAATCACATCCACAAATCCATTGACCAAAAGCTCCCACAAATCATTTGCAACCATGACGGGGGTGCAAGCACAAAGTTGAGTGGCAATTCCGCGAAAGTCTGCAGCCAAAAAAATTTGGCAAATAGAAACGGGCACCGTTATGGTTTGGGTGCCTGAGCCGTAAATATAAAATGGGTGCCTGTTTCAAAAATGGGCACCCATTTTGGTTCGGGTGCCCGTGCCAAAACGGGCACCCATTTTTTAAAAAATGGGTGCCCATTTTTCAAAACTATTTAAAATTTGTTTTAATTCATTTTGCATATCATTTTCACTATTTGCAAAATGTGATTACGTTTTGCTCTAGATGGGTGCCCATTTTTTAGAGCTACCACCAACCCCCCTGTTGCCATTTTTCTGACTACAGGTACGTATTATTGTTTTTTATTATTTTTTTTATTAAAAATATTTTTTATTGTTGTTTTTAATTAGGTTAATGTTAAAAATGTACATTATGTTTATTGTTTATTATTTAATGTTTAAAGTTTTTTTAAATAGGATTAAAATAAATTGTTATATTTAGTTTGAAATTTTAATTTGTAAATTATTTTAGAAAACTAAATAGAAAACTTATTTAATCCTAGGTAGAAAACTAAAACATAAATGTAGAACGACAACTGAAACAAGAAACCCTAGGTAGAAAACTAAAACTTAAACCTAACGACAACTGAAACAAGAAACCCTAGGTAGAAAACTAAAACCTAAACCTAATAACAACTGAAACAAAAAAACCCTAGGTAGAAAACTAAAACCTAAACACAACTGAAACAAGATTGTAAACCCTAGGTTGAAAACACAAATGTAAAGCTGGAATGAACTTCAAACAAAAAAATTGTAAACCCTAGGTCTAGAAAATAAACAATAAACTCTCTCTCTCTCTCTCTCTCTCTCTCTCTCTCTCTTAGAACTAGTTTTATATTTAATGTTCAATACATATATTATGTTTAATGTTTGAAGTTTGTTCTTTTAATAGGATTACAGTAAATTACATTATGTCTAGTTTTATTTTACTTTGTAAATTAGTTACGAAAAATAAAAAGACTTTCAAAACTTAAAACCTTAGGTAGAAAACCTAAACCTAAACCTAAACACAACTGAAATAAGAAACCCTGGGTAGAAAACAA
>MU224140.1:6390686-6428234 GCA_018584345.1 Thuja plicata
TACGATGAATATTAAGATATCCACTTATGTTTGTCATCATTCTTTTATCACAAGTAGTTTTGTTTACTAAAGCCGTTGTTATTGCTCGTCGTGCCGCATTCCTATCTTTAGAACAAATTTTCTTTCCAATTGTGTCAAAGGCACTAGCAACAGTTGATACAACGTGTTTTAGAGACTCATCATTCTTCTTAGATTTCACATAAATTCCTAACCTCTTCATCACTTTTCTCATTTTAGTCATTTTAATTAGTTGTAACATTAATTGACATTGAAACCCAAATTCTTTATTAAAAAAAAATTGTCTAAACAATCTACTCGCGTATGTCCTATTCTGTCTCCATGAAACCAAACCATCCAGATTGTCTAGCACATCATTTTTAATTTGAATATGTTCATTCATTTCATTATCATCCAAAGGGGTTTCTTTCTCAATTGGTGTTTGTATGTCTACATCCACATTGTTGATCTCAGAATTTATCATTTGATTGTCAATTTCAATTGGGGTTTGAATTTCACTTTCAATTGGTGTTTGATTTTCAGATTCTTTATCATTATGATTAACATTACTAATTTGTGGTGTTTGATGTGCAATATAATCTGTTACTCTATTTTCTAGAATAAAATCTAATTGATTTAAAGAGTAACCCGCTAATCTAATTAATCAAGTTCTTCATCGTCCAATAAGTTTTATTTGGCTATGAAGGCATACCTGTATCCAACAGTTGATTAGAAAATGCACCTGAATTTGCTCCTATTGCATTTTCTTCTTCAACCTCTGCATCCATCATGGTGTCCTCATTGTTCTCATCTTCTGAATTGATTGTTGAACTCGATGCTCCCAAATTATCAAGGTTTCAAATTCTTGCTCTTCTTTCTCATTGTCATCTTGCCTCTTTCTCTCTATTTACTGCAATCTCATTAGCTGTCAGAACCTTTCTTTGCCTCTTTCTACGTTTGTTTGATCCCATGTTTGCACCAAAATTTGAATTCAAATGAATCCCTTCTTATCAGATCCAAAACAAGACAAGAAAAGAGAATGTTCTTTCAAAATATTCTCTCTGTAACACAGATATGTCGTACAAATGATCAAGAATAATCATCAATCATTGAGAGCAGGCCCACGAAACTATTTTTTTGTCTCCAACGGATCTTTTAGAAATGGGCACCTGTTATTTAAATGAAACGGGTGCCCGTTTTGGTTTCAACGGTTCAAAACAAAATGGGCACCCATTTTTTGAATTTTAAATAACGGGTGCTCGTTTCTAAAAACTAGGAGTAGGGACTGTACCTCCAGCTTGGTTTTTGGTTTGGGACAGGCTCAATCCCACCAAGCTTGTGCTTGGCCTTGCAAAAAAATGACTAAGGCATTTAAAAATAAAATTTGTGCCTTGTCATGATTTTTCGGAGGTCAACCCGAATGAAATTATAGACGAAACGAAAACCCATTTCAGCTCATATTGTACAGATTATAAAAATATAATTTTCATAATGATATGAAGAATTTTAGTATTTTTCCAATAATTATTATGCCAAATTGGTACCTAAAGTTGAAATAGTAAGGTTAACTAAAACTTTAATAACTTTTTTTATTTTAGGTTTTTGAAAAAATAAATTATATGTGACCAATCTACATAGAATTTCCTTCAAGATTAAAAAAATAAATTCCAAAAAAAGTGAAATTTTCATCAAATTATGGTGGTCGTACACCAGAGGTTTTGAAAATGTACTTTATACTCAATTAAAAATGAATAAAAAAAAATATTCATTTAAAAAAAAAATCAGAAGTATTCTGACCAATCTTTGATGTGTTAGCTACCTTTCCCCAGAAGGATTTACAAAAATTCATTTATTTACTTCAAAATAGGGTGGTCGTACACGTGTGTGGTATGGTCCTGAAACAGATATTTTGAAAAGGGGTTTTTAAACATGCCTACCAAAATATATTTTTTACCATGTGGGTATTAAAATAAATTACATATTTGAAAACTAGACTCCGAGCACTACATTTTCTATTAGCGGATTTTTCTGAGATTCAATCTCTAAGTGCCTCAAATTTTGACATCAATTGACTGCACATTTGAAAAACAGGAAAAACACTTCCACTTTTTTCCCAAAAAGTGGACTCAACTTCTTTCTGGCACCCACGATCTTCATCTTCTTTGCCCAAACATCATAATTTTTTCCATTGAAAGATGGTGGTTGCTGCCAGCTCTTTCCAACATCTCCAGCCATGTCTCTTGTGCAAGATAAATAATTACCCAGAAAAACAAATGCCCAAACTCACAAGGATTGAGGGCCAATCAACTCTGATACCATGTAAAGACTATAGACTTAATCTATATTTTGGAAACTCACATAGACATGCTTCGTTTTAGCAATGAATTAATTCAAGAAACCCCAAAACATGGCAGAGCATAAACACGGAAAAAAGATGGAGATATGCAAGCTTCTTGCTTCTATTAATCTGGAAATAACTTCTGCAATAACCAAAATAAACTTGCAGCAATTGGAGCTGCATACAAAATATCTTGAAGCAATCACTACTTAACAAGATAATCAATTACAACTATTGTTGAAATAAACAAGTCTTTGATAAAATAGAGCACTTAAACAAACTAATTTGTTGCTGCATACAAAAGACAACTTCTTAGATGTTTGTCTATGAAAGAATAAATACATTCTTTCCTTTATAGAATATTTGTTGTCCAAAGACAATCAGATTTCAAAAATTTGATTTTAACTTATCTCCCAAAGTCCACACAAAATGTGATTTAAACATATCTGCAAAAAATTCACAAAAAATCAGATTTAACTTTATCAGTCATAAAGGCTCGGGGCAATCTGATTTGAAAATCCAACACAAATGACTAGCGATTTGTTTATTGGAGTAGTTATGTTGCTTTGAATTGATATGTGTAAAATTTATAATTTCTTTTTCTTATTTGATGGAAATCGTAGCCATGTCATAGGCAAAAGCAACTTCCTCTATTGTATCAAAACTTCCTAACTACTGTCATTAAATGGCTCTTTAGAATTCTAAATTTCTGCAACATATCGACCTCATGAACGCTTCCTAATACCTCATTCAACCTATCTTTTGTAGAATGTTGATGTATTGGAAGTCAAGCATCGTTCTTCATTTACTTCAACCATTCTCCTAGATTGTTGAAATTTAGACTACCTTGGGATTTTTTTTTCCATTTTCTCTAGTTTTAGTATAGTTTCCACAAAAGATAGTGGAGTGTCAAGCAAGTTGCACAATTGATTGTGTGGTTTAGATTGACATATAGAAAGTTTGTGTATACATTATTGCCTCTCATTGATATATAAGCCATATCATAGGCATAGGCTACTTCTTCTATTGTGTAAAAGGTTCCAAGCCATCTTCGTGTCTATAGTTTGGTGTCCTTGATCTCTATTGTATAGCGACCAGATTCTCGCTTTTGAACACCCCTATACCTCTTCTATGTTGCTTCGTTTACTTTTGTAAAGCACAATTGCGATTTTGTTAGCGCATCTTGCACTAGACATTTGACAACTTTAAATTTTCTATGAATAGTGAGGACAAGCTACAAGTTATATTTTACAGAAAAGATAAATCCATATGCAAGTCAAATTAAGCGAAAAATATATAATCAACATTCACTATTACATTGCTCACAATCATCACATGTCAAACTATCATTTTCAGATTACTTTTGTCCCGAACATTATTAAATAGAGAATGGCCAAATGTCATACAAATGGTAGATGACTACTAAATTTCTTCACAATTGTCATGACTAGCAACGTTATTCTCATGTTACTTTGTTCAGTGACATTAATGAGTCAAATGCCAAACAAATAGAAAATGACTATTACACTTGTTAGAGCCAATACTATAAAATGTTGAGTTTTCTTCACTGTGATCTTCAATGCAATGAGTACAATCATTTCAAATATTAGTATAGTGAATCTCATTTGCATGGCATGGTCACACTTAGGCAAATCGCATGGTCACACTTAGGCAAATCCACACTTTTACAACTAGACAATTTGGTCATCTTGTTTTATTGATATCCTTTGTTCGATATAAGAGGTCACCAATTCAAGCATACATTTAAAAAATACTCCACTTACTACAAACTTTCGTTACAACAGGTCACCAAATTCAGGCATACATTTAAAACATACTTCACTTACTACAAACTTACTAAAGTAAAATTATGGAGAGTTTTTGGTTAAGGAGTTTTTTTAAGCAATAAAATCCCTTCAAAATACAAGAGCCCACAAAAAGAAAAGGTGGTGCACAATCAACTTTACCAATTTTGTGGCAGAGTTTATGACAATGTTGTTGTCGCATATAGTTTGCACTCTAAACATGGTGAATGCGAGTTTTCGCAAATACAAAATAATGGAGACAAGGTCTTAGATAAGTGAGAAAGCCCAATTGGAATATCGGTGTGTATTTAGTGAATGACTCTGTCAAAATTTCGCAAAACGACATGTTGTCAAATATTGGAATATCTGTTTTGTTAACATGTTCTGGACAATTTTCTTATGTATTCTAATATACCGTTAATGAATACACCGTTTTGTTTGAGATAAAATGCATAAAAAGCAAGCCAAAGTAATTGAAAATAATTGGATAGTTACTTTGTCTTTGTGTGGCGGAGCACATTGAACTCAGTACCTTATCCTCATAGCCTGATCTTTGTCTTACACAGTTTGTGACCATTTATTGCATTATCGTGTAAATTTAAAAAAGAAAAAAAACACAAGAAATTGCCACATACATTCATGGACTTGGAGATTGGATATGTTGTTGTAAACAGACTGGAATTGATTGTTATACATATCGTAGATATCTCTACTATGGTGCAGATACCCATGTGCATTGCCATGACAAATCGCTCGCATTGTTGAAGACAACGTTCAACCAAAGAAGTGTATTAGGTAGGCTTTTTTTCAAAATTGCTTGTGTTTTGAGTTCAAACATCTTGGTTCGACAAATAGATCCCTATCGATGATTTTTTCTCTTCAGTTTGTTTCTTCTTCTGCATGCGCATATATGGGTGGTATACCAAGCTTACGAAGACTAAGATTTTTTTTAGTGCGTGTTTTAGAACCCTAACTTTAAAACTACATATATCCTAGTATCGATTACATTGCATCAACATTGTTGTTCTATTTTCTGCTTTAATGAGGTCACAAAAATCTTCCTATATCTCTTCAGCGTGCAGATTAGTTTGGTTTGTACCTATTATATCTCAGATTTATTTACTGTTTTTGTAGGTTAGTAAGTAGATGTTTCGTATGTTGGATTTTGAGGGCAGGTAATGAAAATCTTACAAATGGGTAATTTTGCGGCTGAAAATCTGTGATGGAAAACACCTTGGAGACCTGATGCCCTTTCACTTGTTTGTTTTGTTTTACTAGTTTATAAATCGTGTTTAACAGAGTGAAATGAGGAGGAAAGATTCCCTACTGGTTTGGCACTTCATAATTTATCGCTGTTTGATTTTGGCACGACGTTGAGTTCTGTATGTGTTCATAATGTATATAATATGGATGCAGTCCACGTCTTATGTACAAAAAACTGCTCTCTGTAGAAACCTCTGTCACTGAAAAACTTTTTATTCAGAAACCTCTGCCTATGTGGTTCACAAATTTATTCGTTATATGAATGTCTAAAATAGTTACAGGAAAAGAAATTACTACTGAAAATAAATAATATTAGCTGCTGAGATCATTGCAGTTGTACTTACGAACACCGAGTTTTAGAGTAAATTACTAGTGTGTTCTCGCTTATCTTTACCTTAATGGATGCTTCGATTTGTGAAGCTGCTGAAGAAGCCAATGTTTTAATGCCATGGCCTCTGTTAAGTTTTAAGAATGATGGAGGAACAAATTTTATTGGAGAACAGCTGATGAACTTCTGGGTGATGAAGGAATTCAGAGATGCCATTTACAATTTGTATGGAGTACTAAATGCGCCTATACTGACAGACAATACTTTGTTTTCCATTGTTAACAGCTCTATGTTTAACGAAAGGCATCGCCCTATGGATTGTAGTGTTAGGGCTAGGGAAGAATTTGCCATGGCATTTTTTCCCTTGAGTGGTGGCTTTTCTCTAAATCCTAAGTGCGATCAACATTACCAAAAAATTAATGACCAGCTACCTACAGCACATCACTTGTAGTATATGCAACACAGAAAACAACTCTACAAAGCACTTGTTTAATGGAGAATCAAATAGGCAGATCTGCAACTTGACATGTCCACACCACTATGGTCAATTTACCAAGATGCTACAAATAAAACCAAAAATCCAATCGAGACCAAAACGACTAAAGTAACTTTGGGTGGAAATATTTGGTTATACTATGTATCAAGGTTACTAAATACAGTCGTACATCACAATTTTGCTTTATAAAATCATTTTTCCAATCAGCCCAAGGAAAATGAGAAAACATACGAACATTTCGTTGGCCACTTTACATTTTTTTTCTAGTTTTTGACTAAAATTCATGCCCTTAGATTATCAGCAAAAGTTCTTTAGAGAATTCCAAAATCTAAAATAGGAGTACTCCAAATCTACTAGGATTAAGAATTTATGAAGCTGCAAATTCATCTCTCAAAAGATGCCACATTAGATTCTTGAAAACAGGCCTGCTTAAAGAACAATAGTGCCTAGAACACTAACAAAAATGATTGAAGTTTGTTTTACAATGATCTATTTTCTAATCATAAAACTTACAATGATCTATTTTCTAATCATAAAACAGACATATAATTTGCGTCTGCACCTAAAGATGAAAACTTGGTGATACCCAACTCACCAAGTTTTCAGAGCAACTCACAACGTACTGCTCCAACAACTTTGAATGAGACCCTCTAGTAGCTTTGATAATCTCACCTAATGCCATTAATACAAGAGCATGCAATGTAAACCTAATACCGACACGTGATCAACTCTTTTTTTTTTATGAATAGTGCCTTTTCAATTAATAAAATATCAAAGTTACATATCCACAAAAAAGGGGTCGGGGGACATAAGAATCACCCTGCAAAGTTCACACGGCCAAGCCAGATACAAAGCACAACTATTCATCAAAAAAAAATAGGCATAAAGCCATTATGCAGCAATAGCAGTGGCAGAAGGAGGAGGATCTTTATCATCAGAACCCCACACATCATTGGGGTTGACAGGAGGGTCGGGAAGCGACCACCCATCATCTTCAGCTTCTTCTTTTTCTTTCTCTTCTGCCCTGGGCGGCGAAGTGGCCAAATCCAGGTGGGGAAACTTGGAGGAGGTGGCGAGAGGCCAACTAGAGCCACAACGAGAACCAGGAGCATCAGGAGGGGCAGACTGAGCCGGTGCCAAAGACCACCCAGAAGAGCGGCGAGGCGGAGAAGCCGAGTGGCACCGCCAACCGTCGCCGCCACCTCTCGGAGAGTGGGGGCGGGGAGCCTGCGAACGCAGAGTGCGTGAGCGGCACGCCGTGGAGCTATGCCTGTGGCGACAGCCTCTAGGAGGAGTACCTTCAACAGAAATGGCATCAGGCGGAACCCGAGCAACAGTACAGGGAGCATTGCCCCAATGATTGAGCAGCTCCTGTAGGTGAGCCACCTCGAGGGCCACTTTATTAGCCTGAACTTGAATCTGCATCATAACATTATTACATATGCAAGCCTTGTTATATAGAGCAACATTCGTATCAAGAAAGCTGTGAGAAAAAATAACAGCATTCCTATCTTTCCATAATGTGAACAAAATCTCCATCCTGAAAGTATGCCAAATCTAGGTAAACTTGGAGGGAAGTCTAGGGGAATCTCCTAAGACAATCATGTGCCAAGAGAAAGGCTCAAGCTGAAAAGGCTTGAAGAAATCATGAATCCACTACCAATACTGTTGAGCTCTCCTACAAAACCAGAAGATGTGCAAAAAGGATTCAGGGTGACCAGAGAAGGGACAACGAGGGTCTTGAACACCCAGATGTTTGAGCCTAGGGCCAACTGGGAGCCCTTGAAAAAGTAGGCACCACACAAAGAGAGCCATCTTAGGCTCCGTAATGGTAGCCCAGATGGTTTGAAAGTGAGAACTCCAGTGGGATGTGGATGAATGAAGATGCCATCTCTGATTAAGGGTATCTATCATCGGAAGATGAGGAGATAACCACCTATAGCCCAACCATGGCTTAAAATTGCTGAAAGGCATGGTAGGATACCATTTCCAATCCTTCCACCAAGGCCTGACAGATTGAATGCCAATTTTATGAAGCAGGTTGGCAGGAATCACAGAAACCAAAAGATCAAAAGTCTGGCGATCAGAATGAGCCAAATGATACTGCACCTGCATATCCTCCCATGAACGGAGACCCATAGAGGCTCTAGAGAAGAGGTCCTTGGGAGTCTGGATGCCACGTTTGAAAAAATGCAGAGCACTAGTCCCTTGAGTCTTAGCCAAAGGGATGCCTTGAATAGAAAACAACGGAGACCACCAGAGGCTCTGTTGATTGAAAGATAGACCGTTGCGAAAGGCATCACCATCCCATCGAAGCCAAGGCTTAAAAGCTTCCCAAGCTTTTCAAATGCTCTTGATGATGAAGGTACCCTGGATTTGAATAGGTTCCTTCATAGTGAGTAAGGTCTGGAGACCAATGCCTTTCCAGGCCGGCCTTTGAAAAGGAAAACCCAAACAGATGCAATGCCAGACAAGAATTTTCCAGGCCTCATTACCAGTAAGAGCATAGATAATCCACTTTGCACAGAGAGAAAGTCCCTACCTCTAAGTGGAGAGAAAGCCAAGGCTGCCACAGTCACGAGGAAGGCAACAAAACTCCCAGGCAACCCTATGAAAACCATGGCCGTCAGCACCAGAGGCCCAAAGAAAATCTCAGAGAAAATGCTCCAGCTTGAGGTAAGAAGCCTTTGAGGGAGCCCAACAAGAGTAGTAGTAGACATGCATAGCAGCCAAAACTTTGGAACAAATTTGAAACTTTCCAGCAAGCGAAAGAGGCTTGCAGATCCAATATTGCAGCTTTTTTTCAATCTTGGTAATCACAGCATTCCATAAATCCATAGAGGAGCCATGGAAAGCAAAGGGAATACCCAGGAAATGAAATACTTCCCCATGCTGGACCCATTTCCAGCCAAAATTGTTGAGCCAAGCAGGGATTGGAAGAAAAGATTGGCTGAAGCAAAGGGTTTTAGACCATTGACTAGCAGATCCAGAGGCTTGACAAAAGGTGTCCAGGCACTGCAAGGCATTAGATATGTTCTACTCATCCTCAATAAGAGTGAGAAAGGATTCATCAGCAAAGTGGCCATTAACAAGCTGGGAAGAGGAATCAGGAAGAGAAATGACATGAACTAATCCCGAGGAGACAGAGTTGGCAAGCAAGTAGCCAAAGCCTTCAGCAGCAAGCACATACAAAGCAAGAGCCAACGGACAACCATGCTAGATGGATAGAAAAATCCCAAAAGTATCAGATTGGGACCCATTGATGGTAATGCAAGCAGAGGCATCGCCAAAAAGAATTTCCACAGACTGTAAAAAGTGAGAACTGAATCTAAGAGCTTGAAGCATAGCCAGAATAAAAGGCCATTCAATGAAGTCATAGGCTTTGGCAAAATCAATTTTGAGAAACAGGGTAGCCTGCGTAGAATGGCAAGCCCATTCCATCCCTTCCCAGACAACAATAATGTTGTCAATAATATACCTAGATTTAATAAAACCAGTTTGCTCCGAGCGGACAATAAGAGGAAGGAAATGTCTAATTTTAAGGGCTAAAGCTTTGGCAATTATCTTGTAGGAGACATTCAACAAGGTGATGGGCCTCCAATTGCAGATATCCTCCATATCACCAGATTTAGGTATGAATTTGATATTTCCTTTATTAATTAAAGTACCCAAACTTTTATTGTGAAAGGCCTTGAGATAGACTTTGTGCAAGTTAGGACCAACAGCATCCCAAAGATGTTTGTAGAACTCGCAGGGGAAGCCATCGCATCCTGGAGATTTATCATTGGCCATAGAGAAAGTCGCTTCTCTGAGGTCAGAGATGGTAAGCAATTGCTCACAAAAGGCATGCTTCTCGACTGCTAGGCGGTTTGGAGTAATAGCAATACAAGTCTTCAGAGCCTCTTCCCGGGCCGCAGAATTACCCTGTGAGGCAAACACTTGTTCATAGTGCTGAACAAAAGCTTGCAGAATGGCCAGAAGTTTCGTAAGTGTGTCAGATCCTTGCTTAATATTTTGAATACCCACATTGGTATGAGGGGCTTTGAGAGCATGAAAAAACTCCTTAGAGGCCTTATCGCCCACCTCCAACCAATGGAGGTGAGCTTTGATTTGAGCTCCACGAGCGACATAGGCATCAGCAATCTGCTTCTCGTGACGAAGTTGGACCAACTCAAGCTGGAGAGTAGAATCAAAGGAATTCAAGGCAAGGAAATCAATAGCATTGTGAAGAGCCTTACTATTAGCTTCATAAGCACATTTTCTGTAACAAGCTAACTGTCGGCCGTAAATGTGAAGAAATCTAGCAGTGCAGGTAATGGCGTCATTCCACCATTGAATCCAACCAAGATGAGTGTGGGGCTGAGGCTCTAAATTCTAGACTTGAAGAATGTGATCAATAGTGGAATTATGCATCAGCACAGACGTGTTGAGATAAAACTGTGTTTGGGTAGCCCTTCTAGCAGAAAACTGCCAAGTGATGGAGAAAGAAATAGGGAAGTGGTCTGACAAGGTAACATCTGTCAGAGGAATGATAGGTAGGCCTCGATCCTCAGAAAAGGAGAAAAAATATTGAGCCATTATCATAGCACGATCAAGCCTCTTAAATATACGGTCAGAGCCAGCTCTAAAATTGGACCAAGTATGCCAAACCCCACCCTGTTGGTGGCGGTTAGAATTGGGATCAAAAAGGCCCAATTTATTTCGCATGTGATACCAAGCTTCTCTCTCTCCAACTGTCCAGCAAAAAGGTATAATTCCTTCCTTGTCAGAGGCCAGCTCAACCATATTAAAATCCCCACACATAACCCAAGTGGCAGGAGGCAAATTGTCTGCCAGCCAGTGCCAAAGTTGAGATCTTTCAACAGCATCATTGGGGGCGTAAACATTAATGAAACCAAAAGAATGATTATGAAAAGAAAGAAAAATCCAAGTGACACGCTGCATCAGATCAGAACCATGAGCAATAATAGAAGAATGAAGGTGAGGAGTCAGAATAGTAATAACACCACCTTTACTAGCTTCATGCTGAGAAGAAAAAATAGTGTCATCCGGCCAGATGACATGACAGGCAGAGTTAAGAAGAAACCCAGAGATCTTAACCTACTGTAAACATAACACGTCCAGACTGTAAAGTTTATGGCGGGTATCCTGCACATAGAACTTTCTGGAGAGGTCAGTTAGACCTCGCACATTCCATGACAAAAAATTCATAAAAACTCTTGCATGGTTTCCTCGTCCCCAAGAGAGGAGAAACTATTCTGCAAGAAGGCTAGAACAGAGCCAAAGCTGGGGAGTAATTCTCCAGAAGAGGTAAACTGCCTATTTTCTGGGTCATTTGTGTGTCCATCAGGATTGCGAGATCGACGCAAAGGCCAAGAATAAACCAAAGAATCCACTGGCGGTGCGAGCACCACTTCAGGAGTGGCAAGCTTCACTGTAGGGCTTTTCCCCTAGATAACAGGTTTGAAACAAGCGGCGATGGCAGATCACTGGAAGAAGGAGATTTTCCAGCTGAGGGTTCCGAAGGTGACACCATAGCGGAAGTAGCTTGTGTCATCTTGGAGCTCGAGGCATTCCTGCCTTTTCGTGAAACTGTAGTCCATTCTTCTTTTTTTTTGGCTTCCAAATTTTTGGTCGTTGCTTCCTTTGGCAGTGACTTAACCCGAGGGGTTGCTAACGGACCATCCTTAATCTTGTGTTCTGTCGATTGACACCAATAGCAGGTGTTGGGTAGGTTCAAATAGAGAACTTTTTGAGAAATGGTGAGGGCACCAATCTGAATTTCAATAGTATCTTTGAGGTCCCTAGAAAGGTCAACCACAACACAGACATGCTTCTGGGGACAGGCATTGAAAAAAATTTCATGTTCCATGACAATGACCTTACCAAGGGTTTTAGCAATGGACTCAATGAACGGCTAGCATGGCAAGGGGAGACCAGGAAATTTGACCCAAACAAGAACCCTAAGTTTCTTGTTATCTGAGATGATGAAGTCTCGAGACCATCTCTGGAAAACAAGCAGGGAAGACCTAACAGTCCAGGGTCCGCAGTTAAAAACCGCTTCCGCCTGAGAAGGGTTAGAAAAATGGAAAAGAAAAAAACCTTTGGTAAGGTTTTTCACACCGTCAAGGAAGACCCCATGAGGGGTCTAGCTATTGTTAACCCAGTCTTTGAGGATACTTTCAGAAGGAGTACGACCCACAAAATATCCAATCAGAGTATGCTTTTCTAACCATTCACATGCAGAATCAAATTCCTGCAAATTAAGAACAATATCAGGGTTACCTCATGAAAAACCTTCGGGATGAACTTGCGAGGACGTTTGTTCAAAGGAGGCACCATGGTTGTCTGAAGCTTCAACTCACGCACCAGCAACAATTGGTGGGCCAAAGTTGGTCGGAGCCATACTAAAAGCTAACCCTAATGCAAAAATCCCGCAGTAAATGCGGTATGACAGATGGAAAGCCTAGAGCAAAGACACAGACAAGACGTCGTCTGATCAACTTTTTAAATACACTTAAAACTGATCTCTCCTTTTTTTTCATATATGATTTTTTATAATGACCTATGAAATGGATTTATCCTTTTCTATTATAACAAATGCTTTCATTCAATCTCGCAAGATTTTGTGTTGAAAGCGAGCTCTAATACATAAAACTAGTTCTACGACACTGCTTAATACATACATACATACATTCATTTAGAGAGAGAGAGAGAGAGCGCTGACCACAGAAGATGTATCATTCTGCTCTATGATTTTTTTTTCAAATAAAAAAGCTAAGTGCATTAAAAATGATTACAAATAAAATATACAAGCAAGCAAATTAATGGAAGCTCAATTCAGTAACTTTAAAAATGTTTCCTTATAGCCAAAAAAATTACATATATATTGTAATGCAATATTCAAACTTAGACAAAAGCAATAAAAAACTACAGTCTAAAAGATTAAACACCATAGAAAAATATTAAAAATTCAAAAGAAGCTATATGTACCTTCTTTTCTCGGATGCCTCTCTTGAGTAGACTTTAAGACACACTTATCGCAACATATACTTAGCTTTTTGCAACTAGTTCTCATACCAACAAATGCATGTATAACATATTATTAGTTTTTAACAGTGCCAAATCGATAAATCTCAAAAAAAAAAAGTGTGAATTGTTTTTATCAATTAACTATGTTTACACAAATAGTCAAAAAGAATAGATTTCACATAATCTCTTTATGTCCAATCAAATCTATATGTCCTCTCACATTAAAGTGTGATGCAGACATATATTTTTATAGCAAACAACTATAGTTCATAAATTTCATGAAAAAAGGAAAACTGCATGTCACCCAAATGAAATGAGAATATTTGTTTTTTTTCATTCAATAACTAAATTTAACAATAAATATTGCAATCCACTTGTCAAATTTATCTGCATCCTTATCTATCACCCACAACGAGACAATAGTCATTTCTTGTTATGCAAGTTAATTGACTTTTAATTGATTTCTTTGTTGCACATTCACTTGGCAAGTTTATATGCATCCTTACCTGTCATCCACCATTATACAATGGTGATTT
The DNA here is from genome assembly GCA_018584345.1 of Thuja plicata. Classification (NCBI taxonomy): domain Eukaryota; kingdom Viridiplantae; phylum Streptophyta; class Pinopsida; order Cupressales; family Cupressaceae; genus Thuja; species Thuja plicata. The sequence goes on from MU224140.1 coordinate 6,404,482, forward strand.
GTTATTTTTTTTCTCTAATTTACTTTTTATCAATTTGTTTATTGAAGACAATGATTAAATGAAAATTGTGGAGTATGCAAAAATAATGACAAACACCTACAATTGAAGATATTTCGGAGAGAAGATGGAAAAACTCCACGTCACTCAAAAAATGAGAAAAATGAATATTGTACAAATGAAATTTCATTCAATACTATCATACAAAACATGCCTAATAATTTTGATAAATTTTGTAAGGATTGTGATAAAGTTCATGATAATGGTAAATTTTTCTCCAATGATTTTGATATAGTTTGTAAGGATTTTGGCATTCATAGATAGAAGATAGATTTGTATTCTCCAAAGAAAAATGGAGTTCCAAAAAGGGTGAATAGGATACTAATAAAAAAGGCTAGGAGTATGTTGAGTGGTGCTAGTGTAGAACTACTAAATTACTTGCATCATCAATAGGTACTAGGTCTTTAGATATCAATCTCAATCAGCTGTTTCAACTACTATACTCTTTGTAAGCTAATGTTGATGGTGTTTCTATTGAGATCTAGTCAATTGCTTCAAATGCAATCGAAAGATTTGGGCTGAAGTTATTGCAACTACTTGTTACCTAATTAATAGGTATTCAACATCAAATCTTGTTCATAAAGTAGCTATGGATGTATGGTGAATTCATAAGCCTTCATTAAGACATCGTATAGTTTTTGGTTGTGAAGCATGTGAATATTCGGTAAAGGCTAATTGGATAGAGTTGGAAATCAAGGTTGTAAAATGTATCTTCATCAGATATAGTTATGGTGTGAAACTATACAAGCTTTGAGACCTTGTTGTACAAAAGGTGATACATAGTAGAAGTGTTAGTTTTAGAGAAACTAACCCTCCTTATGTTACATTGCAGTTAGAACAAACTGAAAAGGAAGATGTGATTCAACTTCCTTCTACACCTGAGAAATGTGAATCAAGAACCCTAGATAGAAAAGAAGTTGAGGAGAGATCATCTAGCTCTAAATCTTCAAAAGAGGCGAAATAACCTCCAACTCGTCTTGTACAAAGGTCTATACATAGAAAACCACTTGAAATATATTAACATGATGATTGGAGATGTTTCTTCACTTTGAATACTAGAGTGGATGAACCTATATTTGTAGAAAAGGCATTAGGTATGAAAGATTTAGAATCCTAAAAAAATGACATGGATGAATAAATCATACCTTGTAAAAATAATGAAATGGATATAGTATCATTGCTTCAAGGATTAAAACTTATTGGTTGCAAATGGGTGTTCAACAAAATTAATGGTTTAGATGGAATTATTGAGAAGTATAAAGAGAGGTTGGTTGAGAAAGACTACTCTCAGATTGAGATTGTTTATTTTGGCAAGATATTTTCTCCTATTGCAAAAATGACATCCATTAGATTTTTTCTTTATATTGTTATTTTGCATGATTTAGAGTTTGAGAAAATGGATGTGAAAATTGAATTCCTTCATGGTGATTTGGAGGAGGATATTTATATGACATAATCAGAGCACTATGTGGTAAAGGTAAAAGTAATTTGGTTTGAAATCTGAAGAGACATGTGTATGGTCTTAATTAAAAATCTAGGATGTGGTACGAAAAATTTGATACATACGTGTTGAGTTTGGGATTTGAGTAGTCTTACAAATCTAATGGTGGTCATTTCCTATATATTGCATTATATGTTATTCATTGGTAAAGGAAAATTTATAATTTTACAATTAAAATCTTACCATGCTACTAGATTCAAAAAGAAAGATCTTGGTGCAACTAAACACATACTTGGGATGGAAATTATAAGAGATAAAGTGAACAAAAATCTCTTTAGGTGTTCATATTCTATGTTGGTGATGTTTTCAATAATGGATATTTATTTAGTGTTGTTATTTGTTCAATGATCAAACTGAGCTTTTGAATTCATTTTTTTTCCAATCTAGATGATCTAGTGGTCTCTCATTTATTAATTATCTTGTATGACTCTTGAATTGATGCTACTTTATAGATGGTTGGAAAATTGAGCTTAAATTATTCTCTTATATAATCATTTGGATTAGTTCCATTCTCTTGTCGTGATTGAAGCTTGAGTAGTGTCTTTTTTGTGAGGATTGTTATCCTTTCTTTTAATTTTTGTGAGCACTTTCATTTTTTACATGATTAGTATCTTTTTAGAATGCATATTTAAAGGGCATGTAGTGATGCCTTACCCATGTAGTCCTTAAGGAAGGACTAAATAGTTCACTCGGATGATTAAATGGATCATGGATCAAAATAAAGCATTGGCATGAGCTAAAATAGTGGAACTCAAATCTAAGATTTTCTACAACAAGGTGATGTTTATACTCATTATCCCTAGAGAAATCCTACATCCACTATAAAGGTGACTAGGTGGAACAACTTAACTTCATTTTTTAGGCATGTTGGGAACTAAAAAAGAGTCAATCAAATATTACATATGTGAAAACTTTAAAGCTCTTCATCTCCCTTTTTAAAAATAAAAAAGAAAGATACAAAAACTAATTTAAGAAGGTAAATAATAGAGCATATGCACTCTCTACCCTTAGATTTAAATTTTAGATTTTTAATTGTTTATTATGCTTCACCATAGAAAATGAAAGCGCAAGAAGAAACATGTAAGTAATAGTGGAACTCAATTTTGAGATTGACTACCAATTCTAATTTAGGGAGATTATATGCTTGAATCAAGATGTTCTCAACAAGGAATTCACATCTATGACAATTTTTGGGCATTGTTATCAAGGAGCCAATTGTTTTTTATATTAATCAACAATAAAAAAAAAAGGGTGTTGAGCCTTAAAAAACCATAGCACAAGGGCGTAACTTGACAAACAACACACTAACATCAAAAGAACATAAAAATCTATCTAAGTAAGAACCATCGATAAACAACTATAGACATAGTGGTGAAACAACCCACATATAGTTATCTAATAATCCTATCACAAATAAGAGTAGTACTCAAAATGTTCTTACTCCTAAACTAAACCACACTTATAATATAACTACCACTAAAAAATGTTCATTGTGTACATAAAATCCAATTCAAAAGACCAACACAAAAATAAAAAAAATTTACGAACCCCACATGGGAACAAATTGATCAAAGCCATAACTATCCAAAAAAAAAAATTACTAAGGGACTTAATATCACAACCCAACTAGTACAATACATGGCTCCAATCATCCATAAGGAACTTGAAAAATCCTTGTAGTCATCATCGTCTTCTCCATCCTTCCCAAGGATCTTTCATTGCAATGGGCATAGGAAAGTAGCAAAACTGTGCATAAACCAAAGACTGAACCTAGAGATACTCCGCATTTTCCATTCCATTTCTAGAATTTTTGTTTTCAACTCCCCCACCTCACTCCTCAGATTATCCAAATCCACAACAACATTCTGATAGCTAGCACAGAGCAGGTTAGGATTGGTATTTTCTTCTTCAGACATCATGTCCTCAATGAGGCCAATGGAATCATCCTTTACACTATTTGAGATATGTGTGGAACTATTAGTAGTATACTTAGGTGTTCACCTCAGGTTTATCCCCATTCATCATATTTTCCTCAACATCTTTGTCTTTGTTTTTCTTACCCCCATGTTTAGTATTTTCCTCCTCTAAATCATAATCCAAAAGTAGTTTCTCCCTTATTTTTTCTATCCTGGTATCCAACCTATTAGAGATACAAGGGTTACTGTGTTCCTCATTAGCATCATCGTCCTCCTCATTAACTACTTCCCAAATAGAGATTTTATCTTTTTAGTGGGTAGGGTTTTTTCCCTTTTCCTTTAGTCGTGATCAACTTGGACTCTTTACCTTTACACCCATTGGTATTAGAGGTAGGGGCATCATAATTTAACGCTTCAAATGTACCAGATCAAGAAGAATTTTTAAGGGACCCCGGATGATGGATACATTTCCTTTTTTGGGGCCCTAGCACATCAATAATGTTGGTAGGTGGGGGAATGCAAAGCCAAGGCTTCATAAACTACAATACGTTTGTAAGGACACAATGCCAAATGAAAAATTGTAAAGCATAAAGATAAGACCATAGTGTTAAGGGATGGGTTTCTTTCCCTAGGATCTAGCACTCTCCTTTACATCCACAACTAAGCTTTCAAGGGAATTAAACAAGAAGAATAGAAAAGAGATATTTCATGGTTTCTAAAATGGTTAAGAAGAGGTATGTGATAGTAGTAGTAAACTTTAAAACTCCCCTCAAGAGTGAAATACTTCACAATCATTACAAAAACCTGATCCTATGGTTGTGGAAGAAGTTCCCTTTCATATCCTCCTTGCATCTTGATCAGAGCTTTACCTCCTTTGAAAAATTTATTTAGGTTGTTGTTGTCTACCACCCTACTAGTCTTCTTTTATTTCCTACCCCTAGAGGATAATGTGGTAGCTTTAGCAATTACCTCCTTGTAAATTTTAAATGAGATAACCCCAACAATGACTCTCTTGTCTTCCTAAGAACTAGAGAACTAAGTGGATAAACCTCCATTGAACCCATGAATAGATTGTATATAGTCAGAGACGCCTCCTTACCTACAAATATTCCAAATAGTAGTGTCATTTTTCAAATCATCCATCTTACCTACCTTAATACGGACATGGTCCCTACCCATCCTTGTAGCAGAAAGAGGATAGCTAGAATGAGTCACTATACAAAATTTTTTGCAACCCTTTAAGTTTAGTTAGGAAAACTTTCCATTATAACAGCACATTTTAGAGGAAAGATAAAAGCTTTCCTGTTCAGATGGGTATAATCATTAACCCTCCTCATGCCCCCCCCCCCCCCCCATCCCTCTCTCGAAAAAAGGGCTTATGTGGACTACAGTTCCCTACAAGTGAATGCCTTTACATTGCTGAGTTCATGAAATGTGGTCCCTCATAAGTGATGAAATAATAAATGCATAAGTGACTAGTTGTGTTCAAAACATAATTCCATCTCATTATAGTAGGTCCCCCAATCAAGTTCATGTAATTTATATGATTGGAAAAGGGCCATCTAGGCAATCCTAAGAATTCTAGGGCAATAAAAATGTTTCATTTAATGAGGCAATACCACATCCTCATACCGTAATTCTACCTCATAAATCTCATATTCAATTTCAAAATATCATTTTTATAAAAAAACTGCCACTTTGTATAAAAATAGTAAGGGCTATGGCCATTTTGAGACCCATCACCATGAAGCACATAGAAAGACCCACCACAACCACTTGAGTTTGTCACTCCCCATTTCCACTAGAAATTGATCAAGAAACCAATTGTTTTCATAGAAACTGCTACTTGAGATTTTCTCAAACTAAACCTCAATAAACTATAGTGTAATTTCTTCAACATTCTTTTATAGGGGAAGGATTTTTCATCCTTGGTTTGATATTCATCATTGACTTATTTTATAGCCATCTGGGAGTCACTATAAACTCTCAAGATAGATATTTTCCACTTGATTGTATTACAAAATCCTATAATGAGAGCCTTGTATTTTTCTATGTTAGTGGTACATTAAAAGGAGAGTTTGTAGGAAACAATTGGTATGTAACGTCCTTGTGGGGTGACAAATTGGATACCTACACCTGCTCCCTTTTTTGCATAAGAGCCATCAAAATAAAGCTTCCCTTGGGAAATTAATGTGATATTTATAATAGTGTCATCTAGAAATTATGTGATAAGGGGATGGTCTCCTTATAGGGGAGCTTAAGATTTACCTATTAGAGTTGCCTTTGACCTGAGGTGCTTGAGTGGGTCAATCTTAGCAATGAGGTTAGTCTTATGATTAAGCATGTAATGTATGTGTTTCTTAGTGTTGAAGATGATTGTTAGGCATGCTCTTTACATAAGTTTATAGTTAAGCTTATAGCCTACTAAAGTGTGACTCATGTAGTATATAGCCCTTTCCTTTCCATTATCATCTGACTGTGCTAAGACTACACCTAGTGCTAATGTAGTTGTTGACATGTACAAAAGAAGGGGTCTACCTTCAATGGGATGCATGAGGACAAGTTGTGATTCGAGATATTTCTTGAGTTGACTAAAGGATTTTTGACATAGGAAATCTCACTAAAATTCAATATCCTTTCAAAGTAGGTGAGAAAAAGGTTGATAACTATCTGCAAGTTAAGGAATGAAATGACAAATAGATTGGAGTTTTCCTTGTAGACTGTCTAATTGTTTGAGATTCTTGGGAGGTGGCATATAAATTATAGCTGCAACTTTCTTATGACCGACTTCAATTCCTTTTTAGGATACAATGAAGCCCAATCATTTTCCTAAAGTGACCCTAAGAGACAATGTTTAAGATTGAGTTATACTTTGTATTGTTCAAACCTTTTAAAATTTTTAGTGAGTATGAGGACATGTTCTTCTCTTGTTTTTTATTTTCCTAAGAGGTCATCCTCTCCATGATGTCATGTAGAAGGTCATGAAAGATGGCAATCATTGTTCTTTGATATCTAACTCCAACATGTTTCAACCCAAAATGCATGACTTTTGATATGTAGCTCCAACATGTTTCAACCCAAAAGACGTGACTTGGAAGAAAAACGTTCCCAAAGGTGTTGTAAAAGCTATCTTATGTTGATCTTCAATGACAATGATATCTCTATTTCGGTTTATTTTTAAATCTCAACTCAAACCCTTAAAAACTCTAAACCCTTTGCCAACACATTCCTCTTCTTTCACAGTCCGAGACTAGACTAACAAACTAGTAAAACATTGTAAGGATTTATATACATACTTTAAAAACAAAGAAACAATCACGGCTCCCAGTTAAGCTAATGAGAATGCCTACGAACTTGTGGACCATGAAAGAATGCGGCTGCAATTGTAAAAAAACCCTCGTGCATTCCAACTAAAAAACACTCAAAACAACAAGGATTTCCTAAATACCGCTTACATGCAGAATTCCAGATGAAATTCCTTACCGTCGCCTCCAATTGCGCCTCACTGCAATGGACCCACTGAAATCTCCTTTACCCCAACAAAGACCAAAACATAATACTGGTTGACAGAATGTAGGCCGACAACACGAGTTTGCATTTAAAACCTAATGCTTCTTTCCTCAAATGCGGTCATTGAAAGATTATAATGGTAAATGCTTGTTTTTGGTTTGGTCATTGTCATGGTGACCAAAGAATTTACATTTTGAATTTTCCTTTTTATATAAATGGTACGTCAACCTACAGCTGGAAAACAGATGACTCTTGTATCTACAGCTTATGGTTTGCAATATTACAATGATGCTGATAAGAAAAGAGGTTCAAACATTTTGTTTCGGTGATAAAGCTTGCAGCCTCTTGCTATTTTCTGAAAGTTTGCAAGGCCTTTTCTACAAATCTCTTATATGCTTGATGACAAGCTTGGATGCAAACTATCATCTTTATATGTGCATTTGCCAACTATATGCAAAACTGTGAACTTCATCTCCCAAACTATTTGCCTTTTTAAGTGCTTTAGTGCTTTACAAAGTGTTTCAGAATTCGCTATATTTGTTACTTTTAATATTCATGGTTTCCTGCACATGCCAGATTTTCAATGCTAGAAAATTTGGGGAAATAAGGAAAATTTGTGTAGAGTAGAATTTTCAGATCTGTCTATATTTTCTCGCTTCTAGAGACAAATTTGATCTACCAATTCAGGGAGCTCCAATGTGAGAACTTTTTGATCTCGGTCTGCTACTGCTGTCACTATATTCCCCCGCTAGTCCATTATCAACCTCCTTGATTTCTCCTTTTTTTCTCTTATGACTGCAGTTCTGATCAAATTTTAAGCTAGTCACCCTCAGTTTTCATATATTTATTGCTCTAGATTAATTGCTTTAATCAAGCAGAAGTATTTGAGCTTGTTAATCAATCAGATTGTTTGTTTGTCACATCTACTCAAATTAAAAATCACACAATATGAGTTGGAAATTTGCAGTGATGAATAAAGAGCATATTTTTATATATCTAAATGTTTGGGACAAGAATAAAGAACAGAAATCTTCTGCATCAAACTATAAAGAACATTATGTTAGATACAATTCTTGAAGATCCTAGATAAAACGTTTTGACTTTCCATGTCTTTCAGATACATTTCTACGTGCATCCAAAAGAAAAGATTTCATATTATAAGAGGTATAAAAGTACATTTTGTAAGCTTTATATTTTATATCCAATACTCTTTTTTAGCTAATTCAGAAAGAAAATAAAAATAATGTAATCCTTAAGGAGTACCACGAATATTTTTGTATTCAAGATTCCAAACTACTTACAATAAATTTAATTTCATAAATTAGTGTGAATCTTAATGTAAGTGACTTCAATAAATATTAAAACCCACTTGTAATATAGGTCGAATTGCCATAAAAGGAAATTTGTACAGAGAGACCTGACTTTTCATTTTATTTATTATTAAAAATATATGCAAAATTAATAAAAATTACTTTATTTCAATCTTTTTATTAATGCCATGTGAACTATTAGATAAACCAAAGCTATCTTTTTATTGAAATCATTGAACTACTTATATGTTTAAAAAAACAGCAAAATACTGTGATATCTGCTAAAACAAGTTATTACTTTCATGTAAACTTAGTCTTTGCAAAAACAAACTTACATGAGAAAAACTGACTTCAATCCTAAGTTATTAGGAAAATGCTGTGGTATTTATAAGTTGTGTTATATTGTGAACTTATCCACAATCTTGGTTTTCGCTGAAACAGAAAATGTTGAATATAGATTGTGGAGTTGTGGTTCGCTTTGTAGTTTTGCTCTGTTCGGTGGGATTTATTGCTGCAAAATGTAATCCTGAAAAGTGTGGATCAATGAGTGTGAGTTACCCTTTCTGGATTAACAATTCTGCTTGTGGACACCCTGGTTTTGATATCACATGCGAGAAAGATTACGATACTAGAACGATGGCTCCCTTCTTTTATGCAAACGTTGGTAACTATACTGATGGGAAACTTAAAGGCAATTCTAAAGATGGGTTTCTTTATCCTTACAAGGTCATGGAGATCGATTATACAGGGTACCTCATCATAGACTCCTTTTACAACTATGCCTGGACGTGTGAAAACACATATGGGACAACCTACTTTAATCTACCTTCAGATGGGCCTTTCACTATTTCAAGCTCCAATAGATTCGTGGTTGTGGGCTGCAATACATCTGGTACCTACAGTTTCGGTGGTTTGGGAGAGGTCAGATGTGTAGCAATATGTGACTCTCAAACTACTCGACCATACTGCCGATATGGATGTTGTGAAATTAACCTTCCAAACAATTGGCCCTCCATAAACTTCACTGGCGGAGGCATGTTTTCTATGTACAATACTAGTACACACAAATATTATAACGAATGTGGTTTCTCCACCATATTCGACCCCTCCACCTTCAAGGTCCCTGACAATAAATCAAGCCTCTTTTGGGGAGAAGGCAAGATGGCTGAATATGGTCTCCGCCTTAACTGGGGTATTACCCATCAGAATTGCTCCATGGCTCAAAATACTGCCAGTTATTCATGCACCTCCAAAGCAGAATGCATCGACTCTCCTTCAGGAAAAGGGCATGTATGTAAATGTCTTCCTGGGTATGAAGGAAATGGTTACTTCAACGGTACAGATTGTACTGGTATTACCTTCGCACTTTTCTCAAACATTATTAGTATCATGGTTTCTCCTTTTAAAAATTATTTGAGTGTGTTAAAGGGAATTTTGTATTTAACTTCAAATAAAAGGAAAAATGGTTTAGGGAATTGTACTTTTAGATCAAAGCAAAGGTAAAAATTAATTCAGAATCTCAAATCTTCTTTAGTTTAGTTATCGCAGATATTCAATTATTTTGATTCTTTTCTAGTATAGTCATTTATGTTCTTTGATGAGTTTGCAGACATTAACGAATGTGGTGATAAAGCCTTGAATGAGTGCGTGGAAGCATCCAATGGAGGTGTTTGCCATAATTTGGCGGGATCTTACAATTGTTCATGTGCAAAGGGTTACACTGGAGATGGCTTCAAAAACGGGTCAAGGTGCGAGTCGGAAAGCTCAAACAAAACAACCATGTTGGCAACTATAGGTGACTACGCGCCCCATCAAATATTCTTAATGCAGTCTTCTAGAAAAATATTTGTGAGTGCGTAGGTAATAACAAGTTCTGTTGGATGTGTGGGCAGGCTCTGTTTCAGCATTCGTTGCAGCTTCTTTCGGAGCGTGTGGAATAGTTTGGTTGCTGAGAAAGTGTTACCAGAAACATGCAAGGAATGAATACTTCCGATGTAACGGAGGTTTGTTACTGGAGAGAATCCTAGCAGAAAGGGGAAAACAAACGAATGGGAAAAGATTCAGGATTTTTTCTGAAAATGAGCTAAAAAATGCCTCCAAAAATTATTCAGATGATATGAAGCTCGGTAGCGGTGTTTCAAGCACGGTATACAAAGGCATTCTTTCAAATGGTATAGCTGTGGCTATTAAGAAATTCAAGGAAATTCCCATTGGAGTAGAAAGCAGGGAATCCGTGAACCAGTTTATCAACGAAATCGTGATTCTGTCTGGTCTTCATCACAAAAACGTGGTGGGGTTGGTTGGATGTTGCCTGCAAACGCAATCCCCTCTTCTTGTATACGAGTTTGTCGACGGGGAAACAATTTCTCATCAGCTGCGTTCTGGTCGTTTATCTTGGCAGAATCGCATGCAGATTGCGATGGGCAGTGCAGAGGCTTTGACGTATCTGCATTCAGAATCAAATCACCCCATTATTCACAGAGACGTGAAATCAACTAATATTCTTGTGGACAATAACCTCACTCCAATAGTAGCAGATTTTGGCATATCCCGGCTGCTGTGTGGAAATGACACCCACCTCACCACTAATATAATGGGCACCTGCGGTTACATGGATCCTGAATACTTTTGCACTGGTACGCTTACTGACAAAAGTGATGTGTACAGCTTCGGCGTATTTCTGGCAGAGCTTCTCACAGGTCGAGAACCCCTCTCTCCTGGAAAACCTCCACAAGAAATCATCTTGTCTAAGTTTTTTCTTGCCAAATGTATGGATGACAGCTTGACTGGTATTTTGGATTCAAATGTGAAAAGCAAAGAAAATGTGGATCAGATGACTGCTATGGCATGTTTAGCCAGAGAATGCCTTTGCCCAGAAGGAAGTGGAAGACCGACCATGAAAGAGGTGAAGATGAAGGTTGAGGAGATTGGAGGTTCCACAACACTCGCCACATCAATTCCATGTTTAAACATCCTCGACCATCAAATTTCAAGTGCGGCTTAAAGTGGGTCAATGAATTCACTGTTTCAGCTCACAGAGATGTCCAGGATGCATGGACGCTGATTTAGTGTACCTCTGCAAGTTGGTTATTATTAGCTAGTAGTAGTAAGACTTCCATCCCGATATTACATTGGTTTTTCATCTATATTGAAACGTGCATATGAAGTATATTAGGTTTAAGCAAAAGGAAAAACATAATATGTCCGAACAAGTTGGTTTTCTAAAGCCCTTTTAAGGGGGTTCGTTTTGATATTATGCATCATTGTTTTGTTTATGAGAAAACATTTAAATAGGTTAGCTATATATAAGTTTCTGATTCAGATTATGTATATTTTATGTTCGATGTTTCAGATAATATTTAGTAGTCTATTATATAAACTGTAAAAAAATTGTTTCTTATTTTTATGTGTTAAAAAGGCTTGATTAGTTCCTGCCATGGTAGAGAACTATTGGGAGGACTTGTCTTTAAATAGTGATTAATCTTGTCTTTAAATAGTGATTAATCTTGAGTTCTAGCATCCAATCAAATTGTATATTTTGTTTGTTTATGTTTTAACACTATAGTAATCTAAAGGAAGAAGCAATTTTTTAAAACTTAAAATTCATCAAAACATTTTTTTTGTGATTTGATTGGACTAAGATTGGTGGGAACAAGAATGTCAAGCAAGCTTCCATTTTATAAACAAATTTTGAGAGGCCTTGCAGATAGTACAAGGCAAGAGAAGGCACTAATATTAAGGTTTAGGGTCATCGGTACAAGCATTCTTGCATACTGTCAGAGGCTCCTATGAATGTCAAAAGATAGGGGAAGGTACAAAAACCTATACAATTTTGAACATCTGATTGTTACTTTTTTAAATGTGTTGGCCAGAGAATGGAGTTGCTATATTATGCATGTTCATGAGCTGTCAACCAACTTCCAAAGCCACATCCTGAATAAAGACTCAATTACTATATGTTGCAGAGTTCTCTTGTTCTTAGCCAAACCTAGGTGTGTTCATTGTTCGCTTTGTTTGGGATAAGCTATTTATGTACATTAGCATTGGCATCTGCTTAGGTTTGATACGAAATTCTTGATCATAAACTTACCAAATCATTGTTCTTCATGTTCTTCTTATAAATGTAGATTATATCAAAGCATTTTTGTATACTTAGCAAGATCTGTGACAAGGTAAACAAGACTAGAATCAATTCTTCTTTGGGTTTGATTTCACATACATGGCTCATTACAAATCCACTTGATACACGGGATTTTAGAAGTTTAAATTTGGAGATTCATTATCTTCAGCTTCAATTTCATGTATATGTTATACTACAATTCAGACATACCCACTTGAAAAATTGGATTTTAGGATCCACCATGCATTGGATACACTGACATGAAGTACAAGAGGGTAGGAGTTTGGATACATTATTTTTGAATTCTCTCCCTCTCTCGTGGATGTTGATTTCAAATTTTAAATAGAATGCAAAATAAACGAAAAACACAAAATTGCAATCAAAAGACATTCACATAGAAAGAAAACAATAATTTATAGTGGTTCACCTTTGCAGGCTACATCCACTTTCAATGGAGGGATTCACTGATTATATTTAATCTCTATTTTCACATACAACTCTATCATTGTTTTAACAACAGCTATCTATATAGAAAAACAAGCACATTTCCCACCTACTTTTGTCACTTTTGAAATTAGCCAAGGAAGCCTAACAGTTGGCTATTTGCAAGAACTATGGTTACAAGAGAGGAAGGGCATATTCCTCTCTGAGAAGGCAGAGCAGTTACAGTATGATTGGGCTGCACCACCCAACAATCTCCCACTTGAAGACCAATCAATAGCAGAGAAAAAAAGCACACAGAGATATCCCACCATTTTGATTTATTGATCACACAGAACAAGTAGGCCTGAGAAGATCTCAATGCTGCCAAACTCTGTTCTAGCACACTCCGAATGAGGCTTCTCCACATTAGATCAGAGTAAAAAAAATCCTCTCCTACAAAAAACTCGGGTAGAAACTTGACCATCATTCCATAAATAAAAATATTACTTTCCGCAAATTCAAAACATACTTCTTTATCATCCACAGAAAGAACCTTATATGCACTCATCACAAAATCACATGCTCCCATGCTCCCCTTCTTTACAATCCTTATCAGAGCATCTAAAAACACATTTAACATTGAATATGGTGGAGTTAATATAACCGGAGCAAGCTGCACCTTATTAGAGAGACCATTGCTAGAAAAAATAGAATTGTGAGGATTTAAAAATATCTCCTCTAGAATGCCTTTATTTGGCCCCTCAATGACATGGCCTTTGGAATCCGCTTATGGACACTTTGCCCTCTCTTCATGAAGAATAGAACTTGCTGAAGCCCAACCGCCTCAAAATCTTCAGCATCCTCAAGTTCTTGGCAAACAATGACATCATATTTTGCACCATAATGACACCCAACTGCTAGGTTCAAAGGTGCAAGAGAGGAGCCTGCAGTCAATGCATTTTTCTCCACCTCTACTTCCATAATCTAGAATAATAAATCATCAAAAACTTTATTCTCAGACATGCTAGAGACTTTTGAATCACACGCATTCTTGAACAAGAGGCTCTCTCTGGCCTCCTTGACTTCTGTAATCCTTGCACTCCGGATGTCTCCAGTCGCCAGGCACCCCAAATCCTCTTGTGGTTTCTTTCCACCAAGGGGAAACTTCTCTATCAGCAAGACATACATTTTTGTAAGGAAAGAGTCCTCTATCAAGATTTGATCCTTCCCATCATTTTCCTCTTCCTGAAACAGAGTTTGTTCATAAATCTCCCATTCTTTCTCAAGATTGTCTTTTTCAATATTCATTATACGACACAAAACCTCCAACTTTTGGTCCATGCAAAATAGTTGGTTTGTGAGAAGGAAATTCTCTTCCTTTAACCTCACAACTTTCTTGTTTTGATAATCATCCTGAATCTTGGCATCAGCTTCCTCAACTTCATCCTCACTTGCTTCAGCATCGTCCTCTTCACCTGAAACTAAATTTTCAATAAATTCTTCAATAACAAAATCAGCATCATCATCTTCTTCCTCCATCTCTGCTCAAGCCAAAGTGGCTCTGATACCAATTGTTGATTTCAAATTTTTAATAGAACGTAGAATTTAAAAAAAAAAACACAGAATTGTGGTCAAAAAACATTGACATAGAAATAACACAATAATTTATATTGGTTCACCTTTGCAGGCTACATCCACTTTCAATGGAGGGATTCTCAGATTTTATTTAATCTATGTTTTCACATACAACTCTATCGTTGTTTTAAAAGCAGCTATGTCACTTCCAAAATTAGCCAAGGAAGCCTAATAGTCATTTGTTTGCAAGAACTATGGTTACCAGAGAGGAAGGGCATATTCTTGTCAAAGCAGGCAGAGAAGTTACAGAATGATTGGGCTGCACCACCGAACAATTGATAGATTCAACTACATATACAAGATTCAATTTGCTTGAAATCAACTTATTTGAAACAATGGGTTCCCAAAGTGTTGAATTAGGATTTGAATGCTCAGCTGTCATGTAAAAGTTATGATAAAACCATTTACGAAAGCTACATTCCTCTGAACTTTGATTCCCATTTTTTAATTGTAGATGTTGCTCATCGATAAATAGGTATCTAACCCTTAAAAATTGTTCTTCTATTTATAATTTTATTAACTTTCCTCAAGGATATATTGTTTAAGATTACACTCTCATGTTTCACATGTTGGAATCCTAGCCTAAATGAGACAACTTCTAACATCCAATATGTTGTCGTCCACTCAATTTTATTTGATGTTATTTTAAACTTAACTTATTTTAGGTATCTTTCCACATTGGTGGTGTATTATTTGCAATATAAAAAGGCATTGACTATCATCATTTTAGTTTGATTAAAATTGCAATTTCTTTTATTTGCAACAAAATCCATCATGCTTGAATTGATTAATGGAATTAAAATCCTTTCCTATGTGTTGGGCCTTCGGCAACTTGAATCTCTCAATTGCAAAAGGGGAGATATATTAATTGTAATGGGTTGTAGTGTGTAATATATGTTCTAGTGGTTACTTTTGTCATAAAGGTTATTTAGTTGTTAAATGGATATAAATTTTGGTCTTGTTAGACCAAGCCTTCTATAGACTTGAGTTGTTTTTAAGGTTTATATTACTTGGCAACGATATATCTTTTCACAGTTCAAAATGATTCTTTATAAGTCTGTTGGTTTCTATCCATGATTCTGCAAGCAATGTCCTTCCTAGTTGTCCTTGCAACCTTCAATCCCAGAGCTTTCAATTTATGTAATTTTTTTTCTATTCGAAACTAGCTGTTACTTCTTCATGGAAAATTCATCATACTAAAAACCAAAATTCAATGCTCATTTTTCATAGTTATATTGTACCATTTAGAATCAGGGATATTATCATGTTTTTGGTCATTGGCATTATAAGTTTCTCCATATGAGGCCTAATAGGAGCTATCCTAGGTGGAAATTTAGCATTCTATCCATTTTCTTCATCCATATTATTACTTTACTTATTAATAGTAACTTAGTGGACCATGTAAAATTTAGGAATTCTTGCGATGAAACCGTCTACGCTCTGCAGTGTTGTGGCTTCCTCTATCGCAGGCTCCAAGGGTCATGTTATGGCACCCTCCTCTGCTATGGTGGGTCTTGTTTTTTACATTCCCTCCTCTATAGCGGATGTCAAGCTTCCCGCATTGACTGAGTCTTATGTTTTCCCGAAGGAATTTTCTCTTCATGCTTGCGTTGATTCCTTGGCAGTTGTTGGTGATCTTAGCCTTGTTGTGGCATTTAGGCCTGATGTGGTGGAGGATAGGGTAGTGCAGGCGGGATCTCCTTTTTTTCATTCTTTTGGCACCTCTCTTAGGGTCTCAAAGGGTCCGGGGGAGTATTTTGCAAAGATTGTTTCTAAGCCTTCTAGGGAATGGAGGGATCCTAGGGTTACTCTGGTTCTTGTTCATGGATCTCTATCAGTTAATCTTTCTTCTAAGGTTGAAGGGGATTTGGAGAAAAACACTGAGATTTTTTTTATCTCATGATCTGATTTGCATATTTTAGGGTTTCTGGCCTACCCTCCTCCTCTTACATGATTGGGTCACTCACAAGTGGGAACCATTGATTTCAGGTACTGTTCATATGTTTCCTTTGGAAAAGGCATTTTTCTTTTCAAATTTTGATTTTACTAAGTATATAACCAAGATCCTTTGGGATCATTTCTTTTGCTCGGAGGAAGACAAATTTATGCTTATAGAAAAACCTTGGCACCCAAATTTTAACCCTTTAACTGAAGTCTTTAGCAAGGTACCTATTTGGGATAGACTCCCTAACCTCCCTCTTCATCTGTGGCATGATTTTTTCCTTGAGGAAGTGGGCGAGGCTTTGGGAAAATTTTTAATCTTGTCTCACGTTTCCTACAACATTTATCATTCTACTATTTCTTGCATGTTAGTTGATATTGACACTTCACAAGGTCTCCCATCTAAAATCAGAATTGAATCAACTTTAGGATCATGGAGCCAACAACTTGAATATGAGGTTATTCTCTTCAGATGTCATAAATTATTTAAAACTGGACACTAATCTACTCAATGTGGCTTGGAACTCAAGAAAAAGAAATCACCTCCGTCTTGGTGGAAGGGTGCCTCCACAAAACATTACTCAATTAGGAAAAGTTCTTCCATTTCTGGGAAGAAGGATAATCTTGCTCAGTCTCATGATGTTGGTCTGGTTTTTTATTTCACTGGAGTTTTTCTTTTTGGTGGTCATTCTGGTCTTTCTTCGAAAGAAGATGGTGTTGGTGGATCCGCTAGTGGTTCTATACCTGCTGAGGAAGATCTTGTTGTTTCCTTACTATTGGTTGATGGGTCTTTAGTCACTAGTTCGACTGATGTTGTTGGTGTTTTGGTTTCTGTTCATGTTGGTTCGGATGAGATTACTCCTACTTTATTTTCGTTCAGGGCTAATGTTGGCCATATGCCAGATGTATCATAGGAGGATTATTTTCAATTGCTGGGTGTTGGTATGATCTGGCAGGAAGAGGTTGCTAGAGTTGATGATGGTTGGGTTACTCTTAACGGAAAACATCTTAAAAGGTTATCTTCCTCTTTTGATATGACCCTTCAATCCCATATGAAGGGAACTAAAGGATAGTTATCTCTCTTCTTGCAATTGTACCCCTCTTCTCTATCTTTTGTTGTGGTTTGGAAGGTGTCTCTTCTTTGTTTTCTAGTTTGTTTGTTTCTTTTAGGCCTTTTGTCTAGGCAGTCTTGCTAGGTCTTGGGAACTTCTATTGATATATTTTAAGTGCCTCTTATGTACAAGGTTTTGGGGCCCCTTCAAAACCTGTTGTTACCTTAATCAAAAACTTAGTGGAACATGTATTACATGGAATGTGTGGTGACTATGAGGAAGGGACTCTAACACACAAAAAATTTTAGGTTTTCCATGGTCAAGCCTTTGATCTTTGTGCACTTATTTGCATTACTATTTTCTAACTTCTCCTCCATCTTCTCATATTTCCCAAAATTGCCCTTCTAGCACTTGGCAGGAACTGCATTGTTCTGCAGCTCTTGATTTTTTTATCTACTATTTAAAATTTTAATCATGAATTAACTTAAAAATTAATAGATAATTATAAGGTGATTGAGATTATTGATTTCTATAGAATGATCTTTTGATTCTTTTATATAAGAGAATAAGTCAAGTTCTTAATTATGATTTTTTTGACTAGATTATAAATATTTTGTAGGGAGTTAATGATATTCTTTATTGCTTTAATTATGGTATTTTATATTATATAAATTTCTAGTGCTTGATGTGAATAAGGTTTACTAGTTTTTAATTTATAAATGGAACCCCAACTTAATTCAAGTTGTCTCTTTGTGTGTCATAGATCAAAAAATTATCATAGTGTAATTCAAATGGAGTAATTAGTCACAAAAGTATTATACTGGAATGATTCTTATATGATAGATACAATGCTTAATAATTTTGTTATTTGATTAATTGCAACATCATTTATATAGGTAAATATCATTGTATGGTTGGCAATCAAAATTGTATAACTAATAACCCCATACCTTACTAGTGAAATCATTACCTAAGAGTAACCTCATACCTTACTAGTGAAATCGCGCATCTTCTTCTCATGCATCTTCTTCTCGAAATCTTTAAGGTAACCCCATACCTTACTAGTGAAATCGTTACCTAAGAGTTTGATACAGTTATTGATTTGAATCAAGGCTATAGTATCCATTGACCATGTAATATTACCAATACCAAGGAACATATTTTGAAAATAAAATAATAAACACGCGATCACCTGACCATACTTGAACTTTTGTCTCTTGTTCTTTTTTTATCTTTTCTAGATTTATCATTAGCTTCTCTCTCATGGCTTCATCCAAATCATAGTCCTTATTTTCCTTGATCATCATGAGGGTTGTATGAATAGCACCACTAAGTATAATATTCATCCTACTAAAATGATACACCTTGTAGCCAACAACCATTGATGCATACTTTACCTCTTCATTTGAAATATCATTCACAATCATAGAACGACCATCCCTCTTAGATTTTGTCAATCTGATCACTTTATCCTTAGGAATGGTGTGAAGAATGGACACACCACTGGTTATACATAGACCCATTGCATCATACATCTCTTCCTTTTTTATTTTATTTAGTCGATCTAACCACATGAACTAATGATGAATTCTACTGAGAACATACCTAACCTGATCATCTTCAAATTTATCGAGGTAACTAATTGCGTGATGAAAACCTTTATCAATAATTCATTTATGTTCATCCTTCAACACTAAGTTGTCATAATATAACTTGTATTATTCATGTATTTTTCCTGATCCGGGGTCTTCCAATTTGTAATGAATAAAAGCTCTAATATCCTATACATTTAGAACACCATAGGGCACACTAGTTAGGGAACCCATTGGGTTATTTTCCATCAATTTAAATGGATGTTTCTTAAAATCTGGTCATGGCCTCTCAGTAATATCAATCAACTCAAGAGTAGCCATCTCAAATTTTTAACCATAGGAGAAGATATCAGATAAATACCTTAAATAGATCAAAACTAGGGTTCTTGCAGAAGAACACGACAACACCTGGTTGATTTTCTCTCTCAGATCAACACAAACAATCTTTCCTTATCACTTGGATCTGGAAAATGGATTTGACCAATGCTACTTTCTCTCTACAACAACTTTCACAATGTGCAAGGTGAAAATGAAACCCAAAATAGCCTTTTTATCTACCTTAGCATGCGTGTAATTAATGCACTTACCAATAGAACTTGCCTTTTCATTGATTGACTCAAAAAATCATTACCAGTAATCAAAACACCATGTAATTTATCAAAACTTCATAATACACTTCAAATGACCTTATTGCATCTCAAAATGCTGATAGATCTTACCATACACCTATAGGGAGTCTGAAAGATAGATTCAACAATACTTTCTCTCCCTAAGCCACATGAAAGCCTAGTTTGATGATGAATTATCCACACCCTATGGAGATGTGATTTCCTTCGATGTCTTACTATCTTCCTTATTCTTCCAAATCTAGTACATCTCATTCCTGGTCTCTTCTACATTCACAATCTTATTTTCTTTCTGGTTGCTTGAATGATTTACCGATTGGTTCCTTAACCTCCAGTTCCTTGCTAGATGTCCAATCTTGTGATAATGAAAACATGCCATACTAGTTGATTTTCATGGTCTAGCATTACCTCTTGCATACCTCATTCTGCAATTCATATCCATGTGTCCATAGATGTCACAGATTGAGCATCATGTGACATTTAATTTCCTCTCTCTTTGATAAGGTCTTTCCTGACTCACTGGTGACCTTTGATTTTTCACTCTTGACCTGCACTCATCAGCCTTGTGACCATATTTTTTGTAGTTTTAACACTAACCATCAAAGCTACTAGATATACTACTGGATCTAAATCTACAATCATAAGTAGTATGTCCATACTTATTGTAGTTGTAGCAATATCCATAAAAAATGCTAGCACTGTTTTCAGACCTACTTCTACATGCATTTTCTGTATGACCCACTTTATGACAATTGAAACATGCAGGTTTTTAGGATTTCTTACCAAAATTTATTTGTGTTACCTTCGGTGGAACTTTCCTTCTTTCTTGATCTCCTTTGTTCTAGAAGATTCACCAACTTCAAAAGAAGTATGGCTGTTATATCCAAGGCATGTGGTCTCTTTTCTCTTTATTTGATTCCTTAGTTGATCATCAAGTTTTGTAGTGCTCTCATTGAATTTCTTCAGGAGATCATTAGTAGTCTTCAATTATCCTTTTAATTTCTCACTCTCATTTCTTAAATTCTTATTCTCCATTACGAATTTTCCTTTTTATTCTTTTGTATCATGCAATTGTTCATGCAATGTGCTAACTTCTTGTCTTGACTTGAAAAGTTCATCCTCTACAAATTTTAGTGCTTCATCATTGGCTTTTATGATATCTTCTACAACTTTCCTTGCATCCTCTGTAGATATCCTTACTTCTGACTCTTCACACATTTTAATTGATTTGGTTGCAATTCCTCTCTTAAGGTTTTTCTTGTCTTTGCACAATATTTCATTCTCCATAGCCATGGCTTCTAGGGCTGCTTCAAATTCATCATATCCACTTTGTTCAAATAATTTTTCAATGTAGTCTTGACTCTCATTTAATTGTTCAAAAAGTTCTTGTCTTTTAGCTCTTGAATGATTCAATTGATTCTTCAATTCCTCAATAATCATTTCATCTTCTTTGAGTTGTTTCTTGTGCTTCAAAAAATCATCCATATTTTCCTTAAGGATCCTACCCGAGTTGTTAGGCTTCTTCAAGGGAACTAGGCTCTGATACCATTTTTTAGTCTTTAAAGGCACAAAGAAGGGGGGGGATGAATCAGTGCAACCACAATTCATAAATAGCTTCCATAATAACCAACACACACAAGAATCTATTAAATAGAAGCTAAGAACATAAATTATTCACATAAAGTAAAATCAAGACACAAGATTTTCCCATGGAAACCCTTGTTAAAGGGAGAAATCAGGTGTCAGGATGATATGCACAAATTTCACTCCTGTGCACCAAAAAAATCTGCCCTATTAGGAGAAATTACAAACACCTTGCTAGGGATATACCCAATTAAGTGTATCATTAGCCTGGTTAAGAGCTAAGACAATTATTGTTAAGAACTACCCTGTTAAGGGATTTCAAACTCCTTCTAAGAGTCACCTTGTTAGAATATTTATCCTTCAAATCTTTTTATAGATCCTTCTCACCCTATTAGGAGTGACCTTGTTAAAGGATTTTACCTGCAAACTTGTTAAGCATTGCCTTGAGATAGACCCAAGAATAATTGATCTTATTATGACACTTCTTGTGTGACAGATCCACTTAAATTATGATCACAACACCTCCTTAAACATCAACTCTCCTTTCTTCAACTTTACACAATCACCATCACCTATCACATCATTATATCTTACCCTAATACTCAATTTCATCCTTATTTTATAACAACTTGTTCAAGTCGGCCTTTTACCTAAAATGTTTTATCCACTGACATAAAAATCAAATCTGGTCTCGCCAAAATGCATTGGTAAACTCAATAAAGTCAACACAACATTAAATTTAATTTTTAACTAAATAGTTACAAACATTAAATTGACCGGTTAGCTGATCTAACTAAATTCACTCTACCTATCTCTTGTTCCTCTTGCCAGTATTGCTTCAATCCTCAATAACTTTCTCAATCAATCAATATAATTGATGTAGACATAGATCTAGCTAGATATGCCTCTGTAGAAGATAAATGCATAACCACGCAACTTAAATTGATATCCAACTCCAAATCCGGTTGCATGTATCTCACATACTATCATCTTCCCGGTTGACTAAACACTTTGACAATTCCCCAATTTGATCCTTCAACACCATTGGTAAAACTGATCTCATGCCTCTAATAGATCATGTTTCCAGCAATGACAACACCACAATACAATCTCATGATCAAAGCTCAGATTATCTTCACCAAATGCCAACAAACAATCACTTAGAAAAAAATCACCATTGTGAAAGCTTTCAAAAGAATCAAACTAAGGGAAACCAAAATGCAAAAGAAATCATAAGAAAATTTTAAAAAACTTCAACAAAATTCAGTCTTCAATTGTTGTGATGCACAACATTTTTATTACATTGGTAAGAAGATTTCAAAGAGGCCTAATTAAAGCTCAGTTATTAATGTTTTTTATGCATAATATTTTCATTAGCATTAACAAATTAGACATTAAGGTCATTCAGGATAATCTTGCAATAGAATCCCTTGGTATTGCTTCATTGTTTGGTATATTATTCTCATGGTTGTCAAATTCAAGTTCTAGCTTCATTCTCTTCTTCTTCATATGTCAACATAATATTGTGCAAAATACAAGGCAAAAAAAATATTCTTTTGTAGCATTTATAGATTTGGATGTGTATATAGTGAAATGGTTATCAATGGTAGATGCAAACTTCACCAATACATTAGGGATTAGAGTACCCTCACCTATAGGATAGATCTGATAAGTACAACCAAGTAGGAAAAGGTACAAGCATGAGATCTATGTTTAATAGGTTTAGGTTTCCTTAATCCCTATGAAAGAATATAAAAGATGTAAATCTGAATTTATGAATGCCGATACAAGAGAGAGATGGAGATGGGAATGTATACACCTAGAAATGAGAGATATGGAGATTGGAATGTATGCACCTAGAAATGAGAGAGGGGGAATAAGATTGAACACTAATTTCCTGTCTGTCGGAGTCTCAAAATGACCTAATTACTGAACCTGACACTTTTCAACCTACAACACATAATTTTGAAAATTTCTATTTTGTCCTGGGAATAAGTTAAAAGTGATTTTACCTATATCCAGGCATAAGTTGAAGGTTCAACCTATATCAAAACTACTCAAAATCATAAACAAAAAATGGATCCAGGAAGCTCTTCTAATTGTCTTTCTGGCTATGCAACTAGATTCTACACTTTAAGGGTAAGTGCAAGAAGTTGGGTACCAATTCCGCGGAAGTCTTGTGGGAATGAAAACTACCGCTAGAAACGGGCACCCGTCTTAGGCTTGGACATCCAATCCAAAATTTAAAAAATAGGTGCCTATTTTTTTTCAAAACGGGTGCCTGTTTTTTAAATTTTTTTTTTAAATAACTCATTTTTTTATGTCGATTTATTACATTTAAGAAATGGGTACACATTTCTAAACGTGTGCCCATTTTTTAAAATTTGAATTTACCAAACCACCATTTGCATTGGATTTCGGTTCGGGATAGGTTTGGTGGGACCAAGCCTATGCTTGGACCTCCAAAATAATGGCTAAGGCATTTG
>MU224140.1:6433845-6449562 GCA_018584345.1 Thuja plicata
ACATTCTGATAGCAATATAATATTAACACAAAAATGGGAATGAATTTTCCTTCACAAAATAATACTCTCAATTCCAATTCCAGGTCCTGAGGGGGAATTGTGGAATGCTCAAAAAGGCCCAAAATTACAATTCACATAACCCTATTCCAATTTTTAATTTTGGAACCAAACAAGGAATTGAACATTTTGGGAATTCAGAAATGCCAATTCCCGTTCAATTCCAATTCCACCCCTCAACCAAACGGGCCCTAAGTTTTATTAATGGCTGTGAGTTGTGTTCCTTGCTTGTAAGTAGCGATACTATCTTGTCTGTTATTGCTTTTGTATGGAAAATGAATGCCAAGTAGTTGATATTCATTATTTGGTTTATAAATGGATTTTAGCTCAACATGAATTTATTGATGAACAAGTCTACCCAGTTCTGGTGGAAAAGGACTGGAATCATGTGTGACAAATTTTAGCTACATACGGATTTCTGCCAAGATTATATTCTCTCCTCACTGCTCCACCAGAGAAGGCTTGATCTCGGTCACAAGCAGCTCATGGGAAACATTGAACACTTTTTGTTTTCCGAGGATGCCCTGATTTCTCTGGGATGCCATGGCACCCCCAATTATATTAAAAAACAAGGGGACAACCATTTGCACTATCAGCTACCTATATTCTACTTTCTCCTCTCTACTGCATCGGGGAAGGCTTGATCTTAGTCAGAAGCATCTAGTAGGAAGTGTTACACATTTTTTCCCATTTTAAAGGTGCAACTGCAGGCAAACTTTAAAATTTAGCAAACTTTTTGCTATCTCCAAAACAGTTTCTCCATCTCTACATTCCCCTAGCCTGGAAAGTTGGAGAGACATTGTGAAAAGCAACTTGTAATGAAACTGATCATGCCAAATTATCATATAAATGCTTTTCAAATCATGTCAAGAGGAGTTTATGTAAGTCAATTGATGATTATACACTCAAGAATAAGGCATTATACTTCGCCCAAGGTTTTTAACTATTTGTTTAGCATTTCTCTTAAAGCTGTACTATTGGCAGGACTTTCCATTTCCTTTTTTAAGAAAAAACATTTTGTTCCCAACTAGGATAGTCGAGAAATATATTAACTTAAATCAACATGAAGATGTGCAAACAGTGAGTGATGTGTGATAGAAATGGACGTGCAAAGAAGGGTTTATATGTTTATGAATGCATCCACCACATGCATTTTTCATTGAATGATGTATTCTATCTGTCATCTTTTCCTCCAGAAATCAAGTATTTTGTGTTGAGGCATAATGTTGAAATTTTGGTAGTATCTATTTTTATTTTTTCCTTGTTCCAGAAAACTATAGTCTTTGTTTCCTTCAGTGAAATCTAAATACCTTTGCTATCATCCATTTGTTTGAGGGAATTTATTTCGTGAATATATCAAGCCAACTACAATACTGGTCTAGAACAGTTGACTGCCCCTAAGTATAATTTGGTCTTGAATATATCAAGCCAACTACAATACTTGTCTAGAATCAGTGGGATTGACTTGCTTGGCTAAAATTTGATTGAACATGGTTAAGCTTGAAGATTTATACGTGAAAGAGTACTAATGATTTTTTCAAACATTATGAGTTTCGTTGATAGATTTGTCTTAAACTTTAAGTCAGAAAAGGCAAAATGCCCCTCTATTTTTATTTTTTTGGAAGCAGGGGCTTACTCGATCGGACCTCTAGGATAAGAGATGTACAGTTTTCAGCATATATATTTCTTCATCAATGATTGATGAATTTTAAAGAATATAAATCTTTTATTATCCTTGTATTTTGAATGCTGGAAAACTCTTAGCTAAATGTGTAAACTTGCTTATATTATTAAAAGATAACCACTAATTCTGATTATACTCAGAAATAGATGAAAGATGAATTTCTGGAAACAGATATCTTATTTCTGAATGAAACTGCCGTTACAGCCTCTAATCTTTCTGGTGAAATCTGAAAACATTTGGAATGTAACCGAATTTTGAAATTTAAATGTGGAATACTAAAAATATGATATTGTTGAAAAACTGTACTATAGATGGAACATAAAAGGATTATGAGCGTTTGAAAAGCAAAGGAAACCAAAACAAAACAAGAATCTTAGATCTTGCATCCAAGGAAACAGAGATTGCAATTTTCAAGATTATTTTTCTAGATGGGCTTTTATTGATCTTTAAATAATCAAAGAAGCATACACTTTAAAATTGAAAGCGGATTAAAAAAACATAGTTCCAGCTGGCCATGTTTTCAGCAAGTTTGTGAAGAGCAATCAGAGAGTATATATAATTTATATTAGAAAGACTCCTGTCACTATTCAGTCACATATCGTTGATTAACAGAACAAAGGATTTATCAGATTCAAATCATTATATTGCAGAAGATCAAACTTCAAACATAATAAAAGGATGTACCATGATTAAATCCAAACAGTCAAAATTAAAAGAAGAATGCAAAAATTGGTTTTTGAGAGATTGAAAAAAATAATAATTGATAAATGCCCGAACATATCAGTACAACATACCTCAAAATTTCAATCTCTGAAATATTTTCCAGTCTCCTCTGTAATGTACGGTGAAATATGAAGGCCAAAATATTTTTATTTATAAAAATACATGAATATAAATTTTGGTTTTGGAGGGAAATGTGAAATTGGAGGGAAAAATACAGTGAAACATTTTTTTTTAGTATGCAGCTGCTTCTTAACTTCAACCCCCTCCATTTTTAATAGCTTATTTTTAATTATTAAGCAGTAGTTATTTTATGAAAATAGGATAAGATTCTAAATAATATTTCTGTATTAATTGAAATTTTCTATGGGGACACTTTTACTGCTTATTTTTAAGCATAAAGTAGTGTTAAGAAATCGGATGGGAACATGGGGTTAGTTAAGGAAAATCAATAAATGATATAAGGAACAATTCCGAGAAAATAAAATTATAACAATGCAGGTTGAGCAATATGGTAACAGTCATGAAAGAGGAGAATACTTATATTGGTGCATGAACAATGACCTTAGTTCTGTAAAACAATGTTTTATGTCACCTTCCAATTCCCAGGTTGTGTTATTTGTAGATCATACTTTACAATCTGCATATAATTATTCCTATCTTCCATGATTGTAGGCTCTAGTTATCACACATTCCTTTTGATCTACACAACTTTCTCTGGTGCTTCCACCAAACAAAAAACAAGACACTATAACATAAAGAAAAATATTCTATTCCATCGGTCAGGGGTCTCCAAACATCTGTCCCAAAACAGTAATCAAACAATATTAATTTTACATTTTATTTTATCTTAAAAGTAGTAAATATTAATCCTACATTTAATCAGTCAAAAGATACCTTTAACTACTGATGTTTAAGAATAATCCATGATAACAAAATATTTTGGCTAATTATGTTGTGGATCTTCTCCTCGATCAAGCTTAGGTTTAGGAGGTTGTTGATGTGTATAACGACACTATTCTTCACTGCATTAAAAAGAGAAAAAATATATTAAATAGGGTATCTATTTTTCCTTTGAAACAAGGGCTTAGATTATATAAGCAATTATTTATTTCTAAAGGCCTTTACAGAATTTTCATAATGATTCAACACACAAATCACAGCCGACAATATAAAAAATGGTACATAGACAATGCTGGGAAACCCTTTTACGACACCCGTGTAAGACATCGAGATATTTCAGTGGGAGTCTCCCACATAATAAGTCTATTGGCAAATTAAATTAAAAACCAAAAGACAGTTGTCTTTGATTTTTAATTTAATTAATAAATAAATAAATAGTCTAATCAGAATAATTCATTGTAAGATGTCTGAAGCAGTGAAGCAGTGGTGGAAGCTTATGGGTGTTGGTATTCAATCAAGCGCAAGAACTGCTATGGGATTATCACAATAAGAGTTGTTTCATTTTCTTTGAGAAACAAATTTGTGACATATTTTCAAAAGATTTTGTTCCTGGGCTCTTTGGAGTGATGTATTATCAGTAGATTCAACTGCAAACTGTAATTTGTGCAATAGATTAAAAGAGATGAGTTAAATTCCAAAATAAGTTGTTAAGCACTGTTGTCCCAAATAATCATAAGACTATTGCAGGCTGGACTTGAGAAGATTCTTTAGAGTTGAAAAACAATAAAAATCAGTTAATTCATATATTGATCAAGTAACTGAAAGGAAGGTTTTCAAATGAAGATAATACTAGTGAAATGAAGATAATACTAGTGACAGAGGAGTATTTACAAGATACAAAAGAAAAAAGAGTTGGATATTTATTGGCACTTCGAGCTAGTAAGGAAACTATTATTGATGAAGCGTTGTTTATAATCATTTAAAAGAGTGAAGAACAAGTTGCCAGTAGTTTTATGTGGTTTCAAAACTAAAGTCCAGAACTTACCAACTGTCTTTCCAAGAAAAAATCATGCAAAGAAAATTTATTTTATCGAAGATTTTAAGAAGTTTCAAGACCCTTAAACCCTACTTAGAAGGAAGAGGATCACCTATTGGTAGCATATCACTCCAAGGACTTTCATTTAATCAAGAAGTCACACCATCCATTATCAATTCAATTCCGTCCACACAAAATCAAAGACTTTTTAAGATCACAAATAGAAACCAAGATATTGATATTGAGTATATTTCTAAACTCAATGCTCGATGAGCACAATGAATTTTTTTGTATCCAAGATACCAAACTACTTACAATAAAGATTCAATTTCATAAATTAGTGTAAACCTAATGTAAATGGCTTCAATAAATACTAAATCCTACTTCCCACCTGTATCGTTGCATTCATTATTAATGAAATATATATGAGATTATTACAAAACTACTCTGATATTTGTGAAGCCTCGTGAACTATTAAATTAAATCTATCTTTTTATTGAGGCCATGTGAACTATTAGGTAAATCAGAGCTATCTTGTTATTGAAGTCAAAACAAAACAAGTTATTACTTTCATGTGAACTTATCCCGCCGAAGTCTTTGCAAAAGCTTACTTTCATGTGAAAAGCTGACTTAAATACTAAGTTATTATGAAAATGCTGTGGCATTTGTCAAGTTGTGTTTTACTGTGAACTTATCCACAATCTTGGCTTTCGCTCAAACAGAAAATGTTGAATATAGATTGTGGAGTTGTGGTTCACTGTGTAAGTTTTCTATGTTTGTTGGGATTTATCACTGCAAAATGTCATCCTGAAAAGTGTGGATCGATGAATGTGAGTTATCCTTTCTGGATTAACAATTCTGCTTGTGGACGCCCTGGTTTTGATATCACATGCGAGAAAGATGACGATTCTAGAACGATGGTTCCCTTCTTTTATGCAAACGTCGGTAATTATACTGATGGGAAACTTAAAGGCAATTCTAAAGATGGGTTTCTTTATCCTTACAAGATCATGGAGATCGATTATGTAGGGTACCTCATCATAGACTCCTTTTACAACTATGCCTGGACGTGTGACAACGAATTTGGAACAACCTACTTTGATCTACCTTCAGATGGGCCTTTCACTATTTCAAGCTCCAATAGATTCGTGGTTGTGGGCTGCAATACATCTGGTACCTACAGTTTCGCGGGTTTGGGAGAGGTCAGATGTGTAGCAATATGTGAGTCTCAAAGCACTCGACCATACTGCCGCTATGGCTGTTGTGAAGTTAATCTTCCAAATAATTGGCCCTCCATAAATTACACGGGCGGAGGTATGTTTCGTATGTTCAATACTAGTACCCACAGATATTATAACGAGTGTGGTTTCTCCACCATATTTGACCCCTCCACCTTCAAGGTCCCTGACAATAAATCAAGTCTCTTTTGGGGAGAAGGCAGGATGGCCGAATATGGTCTCCGCCTCAACTGGGGTATTGACCATCAGAATTGCTCCATGGCTAAAAATACTGCCAGTTATTCTTGCTCCTCCAAAGCAGAATGCATCGACTCTCCTTCAGGAAAAGGGCATGTATGCAAATGTTTTCCTGGGTATGAAGGAAATGGTTATTTGAATGGAACAGATTGCACAGGTATAACTTTTGGGTTTTTG
Source organism: Thuja plicata (assembly GCA_018584345.1). Lineage (NCBI taxonomy): Eukaryota > Viridiplantae > Streptophyta > Pinopsida > Cupressales > Cupressaceae > Thuja > Thuja plicata. Next base: position 6,439,898 of record MU224140.1, read on the forward strand.
TTTAACAAGTGTGTTGTTAGTATAATCGTTTGATCTCTTAGATCATTTGGTCTCATGAATTTCATCTTTCATTTATCAAATCTTACGACTTATAATCATAGTGATGATGGCTGTTCAGACATAGACGAGTGCAGTGATAAAAAGGTGAACATGTGCGTAGAAGCAAAGGAAGGAGGAATATGCCACAATTTGGCAGGTTCCTACAATTGTTCATGTGCAAGGGATTATGATGGAGATGGCTTTCACAATGGGACAAGATGCATGTCCACAAGTTCAAATCGCGTTGTCTTCCCTGTCACCATAGGTAACGAAATATTAGATTTACTGCTTGTGTCTATTCTTTTAATTGTTGGCCTGAAAATGGGTATAATTTTATTTCGACACTTGGTTTGGTGAAATACACAGGATCAGTCTCTTCGTTTGTGGTTGTCTCTTTAGCAGCGTCTCTTTTGGTTTGGTGGCTAAAGAAACGCAACTTGAAAGTTGTGGAGGCTAAGTATTTTCAGCAGTTGCAGCAATTCATCGCTTCTAAAGTGGGGAGAGAAAGCCTGAGAATGTTTTCTGCCAAAGAATTGGCAAGAGCTTCTCATAATTATTCAAAGGAAATGGTGCTGGGAAGTGGCGGCTTTGGAACTGTGTTCAAAGGTATTCTATTGGATGGTACTCTGGTGGCCATTAAAAAGTCCAATCAAGCTTTCAATCTAGAGGATGACCATGAGTTTCTTAACGAAGTTTCAATTCTTTCCCAAATAAATCACAGAAACATAGTGAAATTATTAGGGTGTTGCATCCAAACCAAATTCCCATTGTTGGTATCTGAATTTGTTCCGAATGGAACACTGTTTCAGCATTTACACTCAAAAGAAAGGCATTTGTCATGGATTTCACGTCTCCAGATTGCAATTGAGATAGGAGAAGCTTTGGCATATCTACACTCTGGAGCATCTCAACCCATTTTCCACCGGGATGTAAAATCATCCAATATTCTTTTGAATGAGAGACTTTCTCCAAAAGTTGCAGACTTCGGGATTTCTCGTCTCATCTCCGCTTCTAATGACACACATCTCACCACTAATATAATGGGCACAAGGGGTTACTTAGATCCCGAGTACTTCCAAACGTATCAACTCACAGAGAAAAGCGATGTGTATAGTTTTGGTGTAGTCCTGGTTGAACTTTTAACATCTCTGCAACCAATCTCCGCTGAAAGGGCTGAAAATGAATGGAGTTTATCTCGTCTTTTTCTCTCGAGGCTTGATCGCAACCGCCTCACAGAAATCTTGGATAGAAAAGTATTGGAGGAGGAAAACCTGCAACAGATGGAAGGTATGGGAAGGATAGCAAGAGAATGCCTTCATTTGGAAAGGAGGAAGAGACCGTCAATGAAAGAGGTTGTTGAGGAACTTTTGTGGGTAAGAAGCGGTGCAAAAAACACAAAATTCCATGGCAGTGTAAAGTGTGATGATGCAACATTTGAGCAAACTGGAATTGTCAGAGAAGAATCACAAACTTCATATGAATTTAGGACTTACACTTTTCCATCTACAATTGAGAGTACATCAGAGGAACCATACAGTGCACTAGTTGAGATGTCCACCCAACCCGAACACATTGACTTCAAAGGAAAGCATTTCTAGTGTATGTTGGAGTATGTACTTTTTCTCATTACAGTAAATATCTTGTTTAGTGGTTCTTAGAAGTGATTATTGAGTTTTCTAATGTAATATATAACACTCAAATTTATAGAAAGTTGGTAAATTTTGTAGTACTCAAGATTTGTATATTTGTAATCTCTTATGTTCAGGTTGAATAGAAGTGAAGCTTGTTGAAGGATTTTAAATTAGTACTACAATTTTATTGATATGTGTATTTTAAATTTTTGTTTTTGAATGTGCATTCATTTATTTTTACATTTCAATAGCGGGCATCAAAGTCGGATTGTAAGCCTCAATTTCATTTAGTGTGTTTTAAGATGGAGTGTTGGAAATAAACTACACCAAATCAACAATAGACAAGTCAAAGATGAGCTAGTGATTCAGAAAATATAGTACACTAGTAACAAATAGAAGGTCTAAATATGCTATAGCTCAACATGTAGTATGGAAATCAAATTAAATAAAAAATAGATTGCAAAACAAAGAAATGTTTGTTTCTATTTATGAAGTCGCCAAAGAGAGTTTGTCAAATTGTCGATTGTAGAATAAATGAAGTGTTGAATCACTTGGAGGAAGTTGGAAAGGACTAAAGAAAGATTATGAAAACAAGGGAGAGTTGATCAGAAGAAAAGTATGATTTGAATAAGACAAAGGAAATTGTGCAAACTGTTAACTTAACAAATGTTAAGAGGATGTCAATTGGAGTTTATAAGTAAATTACAAGTTTACGATTGAAGTACTTGTAAAAGGCTTGTAGTAGAGGTCATGCATATCTCGAAGAGGAGATCAAGAAGGTCATAGTCGACACTAGATAAGGAAAAATCTACCACGAAGAGGTAGATGTGAAAGGAAATCAAGGTCATAGCTCACACTAGATAAGGTAAAATTTTCTACTTGATTTAAGATAGTTAAGTGAATGGGAGTTGATTTATAAAAGATGCTATTATGAAGAAAAAAATGTTAAAGGGTGAACGTTAGAGCCACCATCCAGAGTAGCAGTTGTAGGCTAAAAATTATAGAAATTTAGGCCACCGCCATTTCATATTCATTGGAGCTTTGTTTATAAGTATGAAAGTCATTCCTACTAAGTGAAAGGGAGATTATAGTAATAATAGGAGAGAATCACCTGTCAACAAGTAAGGGAGGTAGCCCCCATCTTTGAAATCTATTGGCACCAATTTATTAATAAAGTTATCCCTTGTTTGAGAAGGTTGTAGTTATTTGAAGTTTATTAATCACTGTCAAAAGAGGAGTTTGGTGCATAATAAAGAAGTCGTCAACCTGGCATTAAGGGAGATTTCAAAGTTCTATAAAATTTAAGCTAAACCTACAAAACACAATATAAACTCCCCTAAAAGAATTGCAAGTGAAAAGAATAAAAAAATAAGACCAAGACTCAACTGAAAATTGTTTCATTAATAATGAAACTGTAGGAATTTACAAATAATAAAACCTTCTTCAAAGAAAAAATGGAAGAAAGGAAGGAAAAAATTTGGAAAAGGTAGAGAGAGATTATTGGTCACATGGAAATAATAGAAAGTTGTGATGTTTTTTTTGTTTTTTTTTTCCATAAAGTCATAGCAAAAAAAAAGGAAACATATGCTAACAACCCCNCCCCCCCCCCCCCAAATTCTAACTAAGAATGCAAAAGCCTGAGGAAAGGAAAGAGGAAAGAGGAAAACCATGTGGGACAAACCCAAACCACCACCCCCCAAATATGTGTGTGTGTTTGTGTGTGTGTTCACACACACACACACACATATATACATATACATATATGTATATGTATATGTATGTATATAAACACACACACACACATATATATATATACATATGCACATATGTGTGTGTGTGTGTGTGTGTGTGGGTAAAAGTATGAAGATGTATTGCACTTGAGGGCCTTTTTCGTAGTTTCGGTCAGAACAGTTTCGGCCAGAATGTTTTCGGTCATACATACGTGGCGGCGCACATGCAGTGCCATATGGCATCAATGTGGCAAATGTGTTTCAGTCGAAATGGTTTCGGTCGGAACCATTAAAACCCATATATACCCTAAAATTTGCTTAGAGTGACTCATTTGTACTGAGCGGCTTCCGAGAATTGCGGAATAGATTTGAAGATCTTCGGCCAAAAATTGGTAGGTTTTTTTTATGTTTTTTAATGTTTTTAAGTTTTATTTTGTTAAATTAATGTAGTTGTTGTATTATTTAATGTTTTTTGTTTTCATTTTGTTATTTTTAATTTTGGAAAATAAAAATATGGTTTTATGTAGATTTAGTTTTTTTTTCCAGTTATGATAATATGTTAGTTAGTTAGTTAATTAACTTAGTTTTATTACATATGTTACAAAATATTAGGAAAACATTACAAAACATTAGGAAAATGTTACAAAACATTAGAAAAATGTTACAAAACATATTAAACATAACATTGTAAACATTTAAAAAATATTACGAAAAATGTTACATTAAAACCATACATTAAACTAGGCTAGTTGAAACTCAAAGCATCTACAAAATCTAGCACTTTAATCATATTGAACCCGAACATGAACCCTAACATGAAACTAACATGAAACTGAAGCATAAATCAACATAAACCTTAACATTAAATCATTTTTCTTTCGAACATATGTATTTGTGTTTTCTTTTATCTACTTTATCTATCATGGCATGGCATTAGCTAGAAACTAACATGAAACTGGAACATTAAACAACATAAACCCTAACACTAAACAAATATGAACCCTAACCATGTAAAGCTAATTTAAAAGTAGATCCCTACGCCTAATTGAGAAATAAACCCTAACATGAAACCAACATGAACCCTAACCTAAAACTGGAACATGAACCAACATAAACCCTAACGTACTAAAAACCAGCATAAACCCTAATGTGCTAGAAACCAACACATGAATCCTAACATGAAACCAACATGAAACTGGAACATGAGTCAACATAAACCCTAGAACACTAGAAACCAACATGAACCCTAACCACAAACAAATTAACCCTAAACCTAATTGAGAAATAAACCAAGTTGATCCCTAAACATGAAGCATTAATCTACATTAAATTAGGCTAGTTGTAAACCTAGACAAAATTGAACCATAACTCAAAACATCTTTTCATTAGAAAATATGTACATGTATACAATTTGATTATAAATCATTTTTATTTTAAATGTATATGCATTCAAGTGTTTTCAAGTTTATTTATTTGTAACACATTTTTTAAAATATATAAGTAAATTAGAATTGGGAATGTACATGTGCAAAGATCTATATATATTCTTGTTTATACTTTTGAGCATATATGTAATTTTTCAATCACATGGCATTGGGTAGAGGGGCATCACCTGCAGATTTTGGAGAGGCTAGTGTTCAGGGGGTGGTAGTGACCTCTCTTCTCATAGAACTGTTGATTCTAGAGAGGGCAAGGAGGAGTTTTTCACTAGTACCATAGCTAGATTGAGAGGAGCAATTGAGGTTCTCAATCAGAGGATTCATTCATCCACCACCCTTCATAATAGGGATAGGGTGAAGATTATTAGAGATGACCTGGTTCATATGATTAACATAGTTCAATCATACAACCCTTATGATATCATATCTATTGACACATTCTATACTTCTCTCTCTCACAATGTTACTAGTGTTGTGAAGTATAGACATGTTGACTCAGAGGTTTCCACTGCTATGGTGAAGACCATATTTCCTCATTACCAAGACAAAGCTCAAGTGAGAGGTTATATGACTACTCGATGCGAAGATGACCTTATTGCACCATTTATATATCCTCAATGGTTGGTTTCTCATCATAGGTGGCCCCATAAGGATGAGCTTCCACTATATTTCTGCAAACAATTGTTTGCAGAATTTCATTTGCACCACGATGTTGATTATATAGAGTTTCCCATTCATGTTGGGCAGGGGAGGGGGAAATTATCTAATTGATTCACAGGGCCTAATGCCCCAATGCCCGCTAATAAGAGGGAAAAGGTGGGTCCAAACCTTTTGGTCATACCAAAAGGTTTGGAAATGGTAGCTGCAGGACAAAGTGTACCAGATGATAGGATTGAAAGAGGGTTTTATTTTCTAGTATTGCGAGTATCACAACATAGGTTGAGGAGATGTCATCTAAACATTACATATATACATGTTCATTTTAGTCATTTCATATATGTATGTATGGTATATGTGAGTGTGTTATTTCATATTTTAGACATTACATATATACATGTTCATTTTAGTCATTTCATATATGTATGTATGTTATATGTGACTGTGTTATTTCATATTTTAGCCATTACATATATACATGTTCATTTTAGTCATTTCATATATCTCTTAAGGGGAGGACTTAAGGGGATTTCTTAAGGGGAGGTCATACATCAAAGCATACACATCAAAACATGCACATAACATATATATTAAAACCATTGAACCATTTTAAAATACAATTAAGTAATCTAAATAATTTTTCATGTAAGTAATTTAAAGTAATTTAAAAGGGGATGTCATACATCAAGGCATAGACATCTTGAAGCACATGTACATGTAACAACATACATAAAAGCTATAACAACATACATAAAAGCTATATATTAATACTATTGAACCATCAAAATACAATTAAGTAATCTAAACAATGTTATTTAAGTAATTTAAAGTAATTTAAAAAAGGGATATCTTAAGGGGAGGTCATACATCAAAGCATACACATCAAAATATGCACATAACATATATATTAAAACAATTGAACCATTTTAAAATACAATTAAGTTATCTAAATAATTTGTACATGTAAAATCATTGAACCATCTTGAAGCACATGTACATGTAACAACATACATAAAAGCTATATATTAAAACCATTGAACCGTCAAAATATACATTATAAAAGAATAAATAATTTACCAAGCATGCATAACTATAGATTTCAAAGTGTAGAGTTCAATAGCATATATCCAATATCCAATACATTAAATAAGAGTTCAAACTGTAGAGTTCAAATATGAAAGTACGAGAGCTACAAAAAGAAGTTTATCCTAAATCTCTTGATACATATAGTATGGATCCTCTCTGTCTTTTATTATCTCCAAAAAAAATTCATGTTCTTCAATAGGAAACCTCCACTTTTGATTGCCATGTCCTCTTTTTTGCAATGTCTCAAATTGCAACTTTGTTGCTATAACCAAGTGACTGTAATGTAGAAATTTTTGGTCAGACATATATTCAATAAATTGAACACCATTTTTGTCTATCTTTATTTGCTGATAATATGTTCCTTCAATATCAATTGAACCAGTCGGATATGATTGTCCATCACCATCTACAATTTCTTCTAGCAACTTGTATTTTTCTTTCGTGCATCTTAGTATATAACAATCTACACTTTCCCCATTGTTAGGATCGGCAACCATAGCAAAAATATCAGCTATGTACAAATATTGATTCTATTAAATTCAAATCAAAATTTTAAGATAAAATTAGAACATCACTTGCACAATAAATTAAATTTAAATAAAAGAACATGTATGTGCACGCACCTATAACAACTAAATAAAAAACACACTCATAATCAGCTAAATATATAGGATCATGAATGTTTATGTCAATGTCATCATCTTCATAAGGAGGCATTCTGATTAACTCCTTCATATCCCATCGTTAAACATATCCATTTGCAATATTCTTGCATTGACTCATTGGATTGTCCTCAACGCAGTTAGCACAAAAACATGAATTTTCTCTTACTTGAATCAATAGAGGCTTGTGTTGTCCTGTACTCATCAATTGATGTAAACTTCTAATATCAGCAATCCTTTGACAATTGTAAGGATTAGATCGGTCTATATCTGTTACAAATATAAAATAAAATTTGCACATTTTTAGATCAACAATTATGACAACATAGATGGACACAAAATTAAATTTTCATTTAGAATTCACAATATCTTCAAAATACATTGCAAAACAATGAGCCACATAGCTCCTATCATGAACCTTATCATCACTGATATAGAATGAACCTCCTTGATGATAATGCATTCATTTGCATCTATAATTTCTACCTCATCCAAATCAAATTGTGTGTGTCTATAGGTCACTTGCAAAAATATTGCAACTTGCTTAGAATGATAATATTGAGCTTGAAGCTCTGATTGAAGGGAGAATGTATAGTTCTCAGAGAAATCTATAATTGAAAGAATATAACCAAGTGAAAAATGATCTTTGGAATCATGAAACTATTTAGCTTTCCATCATGCACCATGACAATGTTGGATATAGGGATAGATTATAGTACGGAACCTGGTCATAAACTCAAGGTAGGCAAATTTACTCTCCTTCAATACAATTTTTTTGGATTCATCTCCGGTCTTAGTTCGGTATGTCTCATATTCAAATCTCTTCCACAAAACTGGCGTTGAAACATTAATATTTTTAATTTGCAATGGAAATTTATGTAAATCTCCACAATCACTACATGCACTCTTTATACATTGTAATTTGAACTCATCTGAGTCTTCTAATTTATCACATAAAATAGACTTCACAAATTGTGTCGTACTTCCAGGGATGACCATATCTAAATTAAGTACTGCCATAAATTTGTTATATGATTGCAAATATAGATGAAACTCAACATAATTTTGGAAACAACAAGTTTCATGTACCTTATTTATGCTTACAAAGAAAGGGTGCAACCTCTCAAACATTCTTTGACATATTTCACATCTGAAAATTCTTGCTCAAATGCTTCAAACAATTCACTTTGTGTTGTATCTATAAAATGTTTTGGATGTGCTGTTTTCATACCCGTCTCTTCATTTTTCATCTATATAGTATCCCTTCTATTAGAAGAAACATAGGAGTGAGTGGTCCAATATTCAATGACCTGTCTTTTTACATCTTCATAAATTTTGTCTTTTCAAGGAAGTCTATAAATATTAACCCAATTATTATGAATGTTTTCATCTAACATATTTATCTTCCTGATATATCTTCGAACAGTTCTTCTAGATACATTCAGTAAATCAAAAATTGCATGTACTAGTTTTCTCTGTGTCAACCTCCTACTAGATAAAGTAGTCATCAATGCTCTATGTGCAGCACTTAAATCGGCTCCTCGACTTGATTTATTAATGTCGTTCAATGCATCTTGCAAATTTTCAACTATTGTTTGATTTACAATGTCTCTTGAGCTTTTCTTGTTATCAACAGCTAACAACTCCAAAATAGGATTCATTTATTTTTTCTTGAATAACCTAGAAAATAATTATGCTTTTCCAACCATACTTTTATTTTTAAAATATCCATCCCAAATTTTTTTGCAATGCTTTTTTATTGTGCTTTCAGATACCATTTCTTCAGATGAAATTTGACTGAAAAGTGAATCCTCATTCATCTCCATCAAATTTCCCATATCAAAAGATATATTTCCACCTTCAAAACTACCAATTTGTTCCCCTCCTTGAATTGCATCTTCTTGAATATCAATAGGTCCTTTCTGAACTTCAACAGGTTCATCTTCATTACGCTTTGTATGACCTTTCATTTTGTCATCTCTTATTCGATCATATTTTCTTGTTCTATTCATTTTATTCCCATTGCACAAATTGTTCAAATTGAGAGCTTCAATTCACTGCATACACAAACCATATACCCTTGATTAAAAAAACAAAAATAATATTGATAAGTTCATTATTCAATATTGAACAATTCTTTAATTAAAAATACAAAAAAATCCAAAAAACTAAAGGGTGATACCACAATAGTGGGTTACACTTTTTTGCCTAAACAGACATTGAAGTGTACATTTTGAGAAAAACTTTCACATTCGGATGCATATTTTCGTTAAACTGTTTAAAATCAGAAGATAAAGTAAACTAGAGTCTTTTAGGATTTTCTGTCTAGATTTCAAATATATTTTTTTTATTTTTTTTTTATTTGATTTTAATGGGATTTTTTTTCTCCCACTAAAACTGCTATGTTGCTGAAAATGTCAT
>MU224140.1:6472724-6494014 GCA_018584345.1 Thuja plicata
AAAATGCATTGGTAAACTCAATAAAGTCAACACAACATTAAATTTAATTTTTAACTAAATAGTTACAAACATTAAATTGACCGGTTAGCTGATCTAACTAAATTCACTCTACCTATCTCTTGTTCCTCTTGCCAGTATTGCTTCAATCCTCAATAACTTTCTCAATCAATCAATATAATTGATGTAGACATAGATCTAGCTAGATATGCCTCTGTAGAAGATAAATGCATAACCACGCAACTTAAATTGATATCCAACTCCAAATCCGGTTGCATGTATCTCACATACTATCATCTTCCCGGTTGACTAAACACTTTGACAATTCCCCAATTTGATCCTTCAACACCATTGGTAAAACTGATCTCATGCCTCTAATAGATCATGTTTCCAGCAATGACAACACCACAATACAATCTCATGATCAAAGCTCAGATTATCTTCACCAAATGCCAACAAACAATCACTTAGAAAAAAATCACCATTGTGAAAGCTTTCAAAAGAATCAAACTAAGGGAAACCAAAATGCAAAAGAAATCATAAGAAAATTTTAAAAAACTTCAACAAAATTCAGTCTTCAATTGTTGTGATGCACAACATTTTTATTACATTGGTAAGAAGATTTCAAAGAGGCCTAATTAAAGCTCAGTTATTAATGTTTTTTATGCATAATATTTTCATTAGCATTAACAAATTAGACATTAAGGTCATTCAGGATAATCTTGCAATAGAATCCCTTGGTATTGCTTCATTGTTTGGTATATTATTCTCATGGTTGTCAAATTCAAGTTCTAGCTTCATTCTCTTCTTCTTCATATGTTAACATAATATTATGCAAAATACAAGGCAAAACTACCTTCTGACAGTCTTTATTAACCACTTCTGAAAGTGACCGGTCAGCCTCGGGGACCGGGACATAGATCACTTTAAAGAATACAAAATTTTCAGATCCAGGACTCCGGGATCCGGAACTTTCGTACCAAAAAGAATAAAGAATACTCAACACTTGAGTTCTCCCCGGCCCCCGGAGAAAAGCTCAAGGTTTCTTATTATCGTTGAAGGCCTGGAGGAGGCGAGAAATGCCATCCTCATCTACATTCTTCAGGCTGGCCCTTCTGTGCCTGGCCACTTCAACTTGTTCCCCCAGGTCCGGAACATTTCCTTTGAATTCATCTATCATTCTTGCAGCGTCATGACCCTTAAGTATCATCTTGGTTAGCTTCGCCATCTGGGCCGCATCTATCCCCTCCGGGGATTGATACCAGGATTTCATTATTTCATCAAAACTCCCCAAAACTAAATCTTCGGGGGTATAAGTATTTGTACTAAGGGGATCAGCCCCGGAAGCCTTTATTACAAAAGACCTATATAAATTAGAAGAATATTTCATAGTATTTACCTTTTCTTGCAAGGACTCTACCAGTTGCTTGGTTACCTCCAATATTAGGTCAAGTCTGGAGTGCTGAGTTCTTAAAAAATCAAATGATTACTCACCCAGAATTCTGGATTCAGAAATTATATCTTCTCCCAAGGTGAGGAGCTCTTTGAGCTCCACCTTCCATGCTTGGTAATTTTCGGTGTCACTCTCCCACTGCTCAATAAGCGCTTTCACCTGATGAATAACTTGTCGGGCTGTGTATAAATTTGGGAGAGTGGACGCCAGGAAACGCTGGGTGTTTCCTATCTATAGGGCGACCCGTTCGTCTACTGCTTGGGCCTTCTTTTTCATTACTCACAGGGAGTCTATGTCACTCTGCGGTAATTCCTCTGATGTGGTCTCTGGAGGGGCGACATTGATGGGTATGGCCAGCTCAGTAAGCAATCCCATAAGATTTTCATTCTTTTCTTTTTCATCCTTGAGCCTCCGGGCCTCCTTTTCGTATCGGGCCTCCACTGCCCTTGCTGCCTCCTTAAGCAAGTCTACCTCGCCTTGCTTTCCCCTCTTGCCTAGGGATACCTCTGCAACATTGTAATCTGCGGGGTCTGCAGTTGCTTCATCGGCATTTGGGAGAGGTGTTGCCACAATGGCAACTGTTTCTCCGCCCGTCCCATTTTGAAGAGTATGAACTATCCAGGCTTTCTTTGCCTTCGGCGGGGCCTGAACTTGGGCCATCATTTCAGCCAGGGAGAGAGGAATTACCGGAGCGGATTAAGCTTTTCTCTTCTATCTTTCCACCAGCCACTGAGGGGGGAGGGGTGACCTTCCTGCCAGAGTTTTTTCTCCTGATTCTTTCCCAGTATCCGGTGGCTGTTGCTCCTCTTCAATGTGGACTTCATCCGTCTCTCTCCCTGCCTCAACTTCTTCTGCAGCAATGTCCTTTTCAACCTCCATCTCCTCAGCCTAGTCCTGTATGTCAATCACTGGATCTGGACCCTGGTAGGCTTCCTCAGGGATTTCTTCTTCAAGATGCTCTTCTTCTTCTTTTTCTACTTCTTATTCTTCTTTTGTTGGTAGTAGGGGAGGTATCGGGCCAAGATTTAGAGTTTGGGCCGCTGTGATAGCCTGCGCGAAGGTTGCTACCGGGAGTGGCCCTTGGAACGTCGCGACTGGGTTTACGGTTATTCCTGGAGGTCTGGTTCCTCCAGAAGATGCCATTTGTTCACTTGGATTTAGTTGGTCCACTCCCAGACCTTGCATTTCTTGAGCCCTAGAGATAATCTCCAGTTCTGGCTCTTTTCCTTCTACTTCCTTCTCTTGTTCTTGTGCAGGATCCTGTTCCAAGTCTTCTGGGTCTGCAGCTTCTTCTTCTTTCTCTGAGACTTCTGTCTCCGCTTGTGTATTGTCCCCTTGTAGATTTCTGAATTTATCGGTTGCAAATACGTCAAACTCCTCTTTCAGAGGGGGACTGGCTGGGACCTCTGCCGGTTCTGCTTCTTTCTCTGATTCTGGGGAACTAGAAGAAAGGATCTCCACTTCTCGGGGGAGGGATGCCCTTGGCGTTGGTTCTGCCTTGGGTTGTTTGATGTGCTTCCTTTTCCTCTGGGTAACCAAAGGTGGCCCCGCATCGGCTATGGCTGCCGCTTCCATGGGATCCACCCCCATTGCCTTCACCATTAGGGCTGCCAGCGATGGGGAGGATGGAGGACGAATTGGTCTGGCCATGAGCGGGGGAGTGGCTAGCCTTGTTATTAACTGTTCCCTCATCTGCTGGGAGGCTGCCACAGATTGCTTGATCTATTCTTATATAGGGACTTCTTGAGCGGAGGGGGTTGTATCTATTCTCTTTCCTTTGTCTACACCTTGTAAAGAAGTCCCGGCCCCCGGGGTCAATCTAGGTACCGGCTGTGGTGCTAATTTTGGCACCGGTCGGGGAGCTTGGCGCATACTCCCGGGGCACACCCTTTTGAAATAGGTGTGACTTCACTCGACCACATCCTGATTGAAGTCCTCAATCGTGGGCCCCTCCTGGGTGGCCCAATCCATTGCTGGCAGTGCCATTTTATCGATCCCCTTTTCTTTGTACTGGGGATCTATGGTGGGGGCGGCGTCAGAGAAGCCTAGAGGGAATCTCTAGAGCTTCAGTTCCTGCATCATTCCGGCTATCATTCTGATATAATTCCTGCTCCGCACATCCACATCATCCTGGCAATCTGCCCAGAAGTCTTCGATGTGTATATAATGGGACTCTGAAGCCCGGGGCATTGCTGTTGCAATTCTGCCATGCGGATCAAAATTTCTCCGCGCCAGATAAAATTCTTGTAAGTTGTAACTCTTCAGCTCATTGTCTGCCTCCTTCGTGGCAGCTAGACTGCACGTGTAGTTCCCACAGGTAACTGGGAACGGGACATTGGGGACCTTCTTGAGTGCAAAGAAGGCATGCAACTCCATCATTTGCCGACAATATTCCAGCAGCACGATCTTGTCCCCACAATGCTTGGGCAACAAGTAGGGTTTTCCAGAGAAGTCGGTGACCCTAATGTATGTATGCTGCTGGAAATGGATATAGTAGTGTCCATAACTACTGACTAACTTCATCACCTCAGTGGATAGGCAGTATCCAGCGTCCCGGGTGTGTGTGAGCAGGTGATAGTAAACGAACGAATCATTTACTCAGCAAAAACTGCGGAAGCTGGCCTCCCATTGAATCTATGAGAAATGGTCCCACGGTGCTTTTTGTCCCGGGCCAATCCCGAGTACGTCGTCTGTAAGTAGGCTATTCGAGTGGGGCCTCTACTGGGTCAAGGCCTAGAAAACATAAGAAGACATATAGAACTTCTTCTTCCTGTTCGCCTGGATGAACTAGGAGTCAACGTGATTGGAGATTATTGTCGCCCAGTCAAAGAATTCTCCCTTGGTGGAGATGCCGAGGAGGAAATAGTACATCTATTTGGAAAACTCCTGGGTGGAGGGCTGCCCAAATACCCGTGCTAATGCTATTATCCCCATCTGGATGCTCTCTTTGAATTCAGAGCGGGGGATTTCTATCTTCATTCTCTTTGGGTCCCTCTTCGGGGCCTTGAGCCAATGGGTATTCATGTATACCCAGGCGGCATCCTCCAGTTGTGTAAACTATTTCAAGGCGTCAGTCCTTGTAACCATCGTGGATCTATCAAATTGTGGGATACCCAGGCCTGCCTGGAATGTGACTGGGTCGAGGGACACCAGTGGAATGGGGTCTCCTGTGGGTTCTGCAGCTACAAGCATAACGGCTCAGACAGAAGAGTTGTAGTTGGCCGCCAGTGTTAAGATAAGCTCCGGAGATTGCACGGAGCATGGGAAGCAAGCTTCCCGGAGGATCTCGGAACCTCCGACGTTAATTGCGAGATGATCTCCAGCCTGTCGCTGGATGTGCATTACCTTTACTAGGGCCTGCATTTATGCCCAAGTTCTGACATTGGCGTCGGTCATCAGCTTTACCTTGGACTCAATCTTTGAGCCCACAATGACATTATCTTGTACAAACTTCATGGTGAGGGGAAGCTTTTCCAGGGCTTTCTCCATTTTTGACTTTGCTGATGCCCTGGTTTCTGTTGTGGTTGGTAATTTCGGACTTCCGGGAGGAGATGATGCAGACGCTTCAGACATGTTTGGAAGATGACTCCGGGAATCTGCGAGACAAAGTGACCATCAGAATATGTTTATCAAAGTAATCATTCCGGGGTCCAGGGAATTTTACCACCGTGGTGTTTTCTTTCCTGAAAAGTTAGTATCATGCAAAGGTAACCAAAAATCAAAACACACCGTGAACTTAGGATCTTCATCATACATCCGGGTTTGGGAAATTTTATCACACTTAGCAAAGACGTGGGATGGATGGTGGTAAGAGGCCCGGAGAAGTGATCGTTAGCAAGGATGTATGAAAAGGCAAGTTTTCAAACCCACGTGGACACCACGTGCGTTGGCATTAAATGGATGCGATGGCAATGACAGCGGAGCCAACTGTCCGAACGTGCGAAAAGGGAAAGCCACTTGCCTGGAATTGATTACGCGCATGGGACGTAAATGAGGTTCTTACAGACTTCATGGAGGAGAAAGAAAATTGCCTATTTTGAACCTGCCGAGGTTCGAGTTTCAAACGGGTGGTTTTTTGCCTCGAAGCGAGTTCGAGGGCGGAAAACCAGAAGCAGAGGTGACTCAACCAGCTTGTCAAGCCACCTAGAAGGATATATATATAGAGATGAAGGATATATACATAAAAAGAGGGAGATACATAGAGACTATACTACAACTATATACATATATACCTGAATATACAATGCGGGATGGCACCCGCGAGAAAACTAGACAAGGCAGGAACATATATACAGCTTATCTACAAGTTTACACTATTTATAGAAATAACTTCTGCACAGGGGGCGGAGAACCCTCTGTTAGAGCCAACCCACCAATCGGTGGAAAAACCAGAAGACAACGGACCAGACAAGACAGAAAAGCAAAACAAAACAAGACAAATGAAAGCAAGACAAAAACCAAAGAAAACCAGAGAAATGGGAAAATAGGAAAACCAACCTGAGAACGCAGAAGGCAGAGAAAAGGAAGGGTTACCGCGGGAGCTCTGTAATAGCTCGAGTTGTCAATCGATCATAATCACCACCACGAAGCACTTGCACCTGCTTGAGAATGACTGAAAATGTTAAGCGCTGATTACCACAAACTCTCTGCAAATGCTCTATTAATTGCTTTGAAATCGCTCTTTGATTCACTCTAAGTGCTTGAAGGTTTTAATCATGGTAAATGTCAAAGTGACAAATAATTTCTATTTATACCCGCGGTAAAAGGTAATTCTCCTCCTTCCGGCGATCTCCGAACAAGAAAAAACCTCCAGACTCCGGGCCCGGGGATCCCTCGTGATAATATCCTTAAGAACATCATGACGAACAATCCTGGAGTCTAGAATCCAGTTTCTGACAAAAGTCAACCTCCGAGACCGGAGTCCTAGAGACGGAAAGAAAACAAAAAAGACACAACGCCAGGGAAGAAAACCCCAGAGAAAGAAAATAAAAAGAAAAAAAGACAAGGCAAAGCTGCAAGAAAAAGCCAAAAGGGGGACCCAACATTTTGCACACAAAATGTAGGGACGGGGATGCAGGGCATAACAAATGGTGACTATCTGGGACAAATGCCTAAGCGCATTTGAGAACTATAGAATCTCTGGTTAGCAAAACTGGAACAAGCCGCTCCTCGAAGAGTCTGACAGGTAAAGAGAAACATATCTAAGAGAAACCAACCACATAGGAGTCAGTCCGTAGTCCTTCATCAGTGGTGTCATGTGTGCTTTGGAAAGAAATCAAGTCAATGACCTCTGGGAGGAGTACAGAAGAGACACTAATTACATCGAACCAGTCATCAATTTGCTTGTTTCCCCCAGAGACCAGAGTTCTGTCCCACTTTTCCTCTTTGTTATTTTATTCATTTCTGGGTGGGGAAGGCGGTACTACTTTCACCATTAAGCTTAAGCTTAGCTAATTTTAATGGCGGTACTTCTTTTACCTATCCACCTATATTTAGATCATTCGAAGAGGGGATAAAACTCTAGACCCAGAAAGAATCTCTTAAAGTTTCAGACCTGGGTCAATCAATTAGTACAACCAATCTATCCTCAGTGTGTCTGATTACTTGTTCCTTATATTATTTGTGTTCACATATTGTCGGGCTCCCGAAGACAACACCCAATGGAGATTGCTCAAAATGTGCCATAACCTGTTAAACAACCCTGGAGACCGAACCGGCTCCACCATGCTAAAGATAGATTCTAAAGTTCACCATGCCGTAGACAATGTATCGGAGGCCAACGTTATGCGAAGCATTCCAATTCCTGCAAGACGGAACAAAACACTGGGGCCGAAAGGAAACCGAAAATGAAAACAAAAGACGACGAAAGGGGACTGTCTCAGAGGACACCCGATAAGGCTATTTACAAGGCAGGGCACCTCGAAATGAGACACCTGAAAGAGATATTTACAAGCAGAAGACTTTACATATAATATAACTTAGGACAAACTTACCTTATTCAAAATAGTGTTTGAGAAACTGTCCATTAACAGGCAGTGCGACAGGTTCCCCAGTTAGGGTGTTGAGGCGGTAAGTATTTGCCCCACAGATTTCTGAGATTAGGTATGGTCCGAGCCAGAGTCGTTAGAATTTGGTATGCTTTCCTTTCTTTTCCCGGGCCTTGTCCCACAACAGGACCAGATCCGAAATCTGAAAAGCTTTGTATTGGGCTCTTTTATCAAACCATTGTTTTACCACCGCTTGATGACGCGTGAAATGTTCAAGGGCTGTGTCTCTCTGTTCTTCCATCCGCACTAGGTTTAAGAGCCGAACCTCCATGATGTTGTCCCTGTTGTTGAATTCCTGCATAGACTGTAATACTGGGATCTGTAAATTGATTGGGAATACAGGGTTCTGGCCATAAACCAGGTGGAATGGTGATGTTCCTAGGGCGGCCTTAATACGAATGTGATCCGCCCAGAGGGTGAATTTCAATTTTTGGTGTCAATCCTGGGGATTCTGTTCTAGCAAGTGTTTAATCACTTCAAGTAGATTTTTGTTTGTTGATTCAACAACGCCATTTCCCTAGGGATAATAGTTTCTAGAGAACTTCAGTGTGATCTTTTGATTGTAGGTCCATTCGAGCAACTACACTAAAGAAAATGTCGGACCATTGTCACATACTAAAGCGAAGGGCATTCCAAACCGTGTGACGATGTTTTCTTCCAAGAACTTGATAACTACGTCTGCCGTGTTGTTTTTACAAGGTATAGCTTCAGACCACCGAGTGCAGTAATCAGTAGCAATAAGGATGTATTGGTGGTTGGCAGACGAGTTGGGGTTGATCTCCCTGATGAAGTCAAATTCCCATTGGGCAAATGGTCTAGCCTCCTAGACTGGTTGCAGAGGCATCGCTGGGTTACGCTCACGATGCGCTGCGGTTTGGCAAGTATGGCATTTCCTAATGTGAGTGTAAATTTCCTTTAAGATACAGGGCCAATAGTATTCGGCCTGAAGGATCTGATGGGCAGTGGCGTCGGCTGAGCCATGCTCAGTTCCAAACTGTCTATGGCATTCGTCGATTATTCTTACAGCTTGGTCTCTATCGATGCACCGGAGGTACACTCCCTCGTAGTTTCTACGGTAAAGCGCAGAGTTCTTGATCATGAAGTGTGCGCTTTTCATCCTTAGAGCACAGTGTCTGTGGGGAGGTAACCCCTCCAGACATTTATTGTTTAGAAACAAGTATACCAAATCGGTATACCACGGGTCTTGGGTGATGGACTCCACTATGTAAGTTTGGCATTCTATGTGGGGAGTCTCTTCTGCGATCGCCCGACTTAGTCCTTGGCCTCGGACTATTTTCATGGGCTGCATTTCTAAGTCATATTCCTGGAGGATGGCCATCCATTTCCCTCGTCTCTCACCCAATTCACTCTACATCAGCAGAGATTTGACGACCTGGTCCAGGATGATAGCATGTACTTTGCTCCAGAGAATGTAATGCCAGAATTTCTTCACGGCGGGGACCAGAGCGAAGGCCTATTTTTCTAGTGATGAATACCAGACTTTGACATTCTTAAAGGGGAGCTCATGAAAGCTATTAGTCGTTCCTCCCCTTCAACCTTTTGGGTCAATACGGCCGCAGCAGAATGCGGCGAAGCAAACGAATAAATGTAAAACGGAAGGGAATAGTCTGGACTAGCCAGGACAGGTGCTTCCATGATTATCTATTTGATTTGGGTGAATGCCCGCTTTGCCTTAGGACTCCACTCAATCTTGGTATCCTTTTTCATCATCTCATTGAGTGGTTTAACTATTTCTACGAATCCTGTGATGGATCGTCGTACAAAGTTGATCTTTCCAAAAAAGGATCACATCTCTTTCTTGTTGCCAGGTATCTGTAGATTCAGCAATGCTTCGACTCTATCAGGGTCTATAGATATACCCTTCTCAGAGACAATATGCCTGAGCAACTTCCCCTCGGTGACCCTGAATATGCACTTCTTGGGATTGAGGGATATTCCATACCGGTGACATCTCTCACAAATCCGAGCGAGGTGGGCGGGATGATCACGCCTGTCCCAAGAAAAGATGGTCAAATCATCCATGTAGATGATTATACATCAATTTACAAGGCCCTCAAACACAATGTCCATGGCCTTTTGAAATGTAGCCTCTGCATTGATCAGACCGAAGGGCATTCTTCTGTACACAAACGTTCCCCACTTAGTGATAAATGTTTTTTTCTCTCTATCTTCGTACTTGAACATGACCTGGTTGTACCCTAAATATCCATCCAAGAAGGACATCATCTGAGATCCATTTACTATCTGCAATACCTCATCCAATGAGGGGAGAGGGTGATTATCTTTTTTAGATGCCTTGTTCAAATTTTGGAATCCACGCAAAGGCGGATCTCGCCGTTCTTTTTCCTTACAGGGACCAGGTTGGCAACCCACGTAGTGTGCCAGATTGGAAAGATTATCCAGGCTGACAGCAGTTTTTCTACCTCTTGACGAATTAGAGGTTCTATTAGGGGGTTTACTGGTCTTTTCTTTTGCCGGAAGGGCTTACCATTGGATTTCAGGGGAATAGTATGGGTCATGATGGATGTATCATATGTCTTTAAGTCTTTATAACCCCAGGCAATTACATCAATGTATTCTTGGAGAACCGCGAGAATCTTTTACTTTTCCTCAGGGGAGCAGGAGGTACCAATGTGAATGATCTTTTCTTCACTGGGCTGGCCAATGTTAACCTTTTCAAACTTTCCTCCCTCAGGGGAGGATGACACCTTCTCACGGGCCCGAGGGTCTGAATCAAAGATTCGTTCTAGTGAAACCATCCCCTTTGGGATGGTGTTAGTGGGTAGGTCCATGATCCCATCATCTTCATCACCCTGCCCAGTATCGTCGTGATCTCGTTCCTCCACTATTTGGTCTTCAAAAACACCAACATTCGCCATGAAGGCTAGGATGTGTTGATCGTCTTCAAAAACCTGAAAGTGGGTGACATTATCTGGGATGGAGGGGGTGGGGACCATCTCAACCGAAAATCTGCGGAGTCGTGAGCCGGCCATCGGCTCAAGTGTGCTGGCAGAAACGGCAAGGGCATCCGGGACATAGTTCCGTCGCTGGGGAATGAGGTCAATGCCAAAGGCATCAAAATCTTCAATAAGGCTCCAAGCTCGGTTGCGGTATGCGGCCAGCCTTTTATCGTGACATGTATATTGACTCCAGACTTGTTTAACAACCAATTCTGAATCACCCAGAGCCCGGAGGCGGGTGATACCTTTCCTTAGTGTGAATAAGAGTCCAAGGACCAAAGCCTCGTACTCCGTGACATTGTTTGTACAGTTAAACTGCAGCCTGTAGGATGCAAGGAAGGAATTCCCTCGCGGGTTGATTAATTCTACTCTAGCCCCACAGCCTTGTTTGGATCGGGATCCATCGAACTTAAGGGTCCACAAGTCATTGTTTGTAATCTGGGGCTGAGGAGAGGGAGTTTCTTTTGGATTATTGCTGGGGGGCTTGGGGGCATCTCCCGGATTACCGACGTGAAAGTAGAATTTACCTCTGGAGTTTTTTGAATTTGGGATTCCTAGGGAGATGGCACCAAAGGAGCATCTCCCATAGGGGCACTGGGTCCCGGGGAATCTGCTACATGTTGCTTGTTCCGGAGGGTATCAAGGTGCCGGTTAGTTGTCGAGAGACATGGCCCACACTCCAGTTCTGAATGTTTCTAGTAGTGTACTTGGCACCAAGTGCCAGACAGGAGTGTGGCGAGAGTTGTTGTGGTACCTTGAGAGCTGATTGTGACTCTCATCTTTTCTTCTAGGTCTTGGGCTCTCTGTAGTACGGCAGGATCTTCTCTGGGGATGAAATCAAATGTCAAAATTTCAAAAGGTTTGTACACCCCTAGGGAAGTTTCAGAGAAAAAGACCTCGTTGACCCTCCCAACTTCAGTAAGGGCCTGTTTCATTCAGGGTTTGCTTTCAACCCAGATCTTATTTGATTCTCCTTCCCATGGAAGCCATAGGTGGGTGAAGTCGGTCGAAAATTATCCATTCAAGGACTTAGACCAATTCTGACTTAGTAACATCCTGTAAGTTTCTGGGATGTCCACCACTTGGATGTCAATGATGCTGGCTATCCTGGGGTCCTAGATAAGATGTATTTGGACATTCTTCAATTCCCCCACCATTTTTACAGCTGTCTTATCCAGCTGGATTACTGCACCATTAGATGGGGTGGGGTGGAATCTGAGCTTCTAACAAATGGACAAGGGCATGATGTTACCTGAAGCTCTGGAATCTACTAGGCAATTATGTATGTTCTTACCGTGTATATTCAGGCCTAGTAAAAAGGGAGGATCCTCATTGTTTCCACGGAAGATAGCCACATTAGCATCTTCGAATGAGACGGTCTTGGGTGGGCGACTGATAGATTTCGGGTTCCCTAAGAGCTTCAAAAGAGACTTCTTCTGCTCGGGACAGTTCAACAAAACCTCCATCAAGGTCATGGAGGTAGTGGTCTGTTCTAACGCTTTCATGATGTCAAATCTCCCTCCCGAGAACTGGCAATTTTCCTCTACGAGATCTTTTGCTTGGTTAGAGCTAGGACCTTTTGGAGGTGAGGGTCGATGAGTCACGTTATTCTGGGGAGGCGGAGTATCTTTGATAGGACGTGTGGGCGTGTAAGCTGGTCCTTTACCAACCTGACTCTGAGTGTTGTATGGGGTCCGCGGGTTAGTAAAGGCATTGGCCTCAAAGGGCGGGATAGATTCGTCAAAGAATCCCTGCAATTCAGATTCTGCTTCATCTTCTCTAGAAGTCCCAAAGAAGATGGTGTCACAGGTGAAGGCGTTGTGGGTTGTTTCTTGGACAGGAGGCTCTAGAGGGGTAGTATCATGCGACTGCTGCCTGTCCAGCTGGGAGATCATGATGACCTTCTCCAAAGTGGCATAGTTCACCTCATTATGTGAACCAGTATCGTGCAATCTACACCAGTTAGTCATGGGCTAGAAGTCTACGACTAGCGTGAAATGTGATGGTCCAGCACCATTTTGGTTGGTGTTATGGTTCGGAGGTGGGCCTCTGGTGTTTGCGTTGTTATTCCATTGTTGCTGATTGGGCCTAGGCCCGTTGTTAAAGTTTCTCCCTCTGGCATTATTGTTTCGTTGGCCGGAGAAAATGTTTCCCCTCTGGGAATTTGAATTCTGGGGTGCATAGGACCCCGCCTTCAGTTGGCCCATGTCCATAGTCAAGGTGGACAACATTCACCGAAGGGATTCAACCTCGACGGTCAACTGAGTGTTAGCGTCACAATGCATCGGCTGTTGTTGTTGTTGGCTTCCTGAGAAGGCAGCAGTATTAGCTAGAGTTGAGGGCGAAAATCCTCCAATCGCGGATGACTGGAAGAAGGGCACTCTGGATGATTGTGTGTGAGTTTGTTGCGTCTGCTACGGCTGGTTCCAAGGGAAGACTTCCAGACCCGGTGTCACCTAGGTCTGGGTCAGGTAAACATACCGTGCCTGTTGTTCTATTAGAGGTGGCGGGGGATTCGTCGCCATCGAAGGGGCGCCTATTGCCAGATTGGGGTTGTATCCCCCGGCATATGCAGTTCCGTCGGGGATCATATTGAAATTCGTGTTCTGCCCAATCCCGCCCGAGGATTTGTTGAGACCGCGGGACAGCTCTAGGGCTAGGTTGTAGACCTTTTGCCAAGGTATCTCGGTCACGCGGGGCGGTTGTTCTCCAAAAGAGAGTGGCAACGAAAGGGTCCATCACATTAAGATAGGTCTATATGGTTACGTCTGGAGATGGGATAAAAGGGCCCGTGCATCGCTTTAGGGCGCGTTGGAACCTATGGTTGAATGCCGCAAGAGTTTCATTGGGTTCCTTTCTGATGGAGATGAACTGGCTGTGGGACCAGGCTGGGTCCACGTGCACGCGAAAGGTAGCCAGGAAGGCATCCTCCATATCCTGCCAAGTGTTTATGGAGTTGGCAGGCAAGTTAAGGTATGAGTTCAACTCGCTATGTCCTAGGGACAAGGGGAACATACAGGTCACAACATCTTCATGTTGGATCCGGTGTTGGTTCATGGCATCTTTGTATGCCTATAGGTGTTCCTCTACGGTTTGTGAGCCTAGGTGCTCGTACCGTGGGCAGATCTTCTCCGGGTGAGAGGGTAAATCATTGGTTGCGCCCGAAAAAGTGCCCATTGGGGACCCATTGTTTCTGAAATATGCAGCCATTGGGGGAACTATATGTTGGATAGTTTGGGTACTGATTCCCGGGACTGTCTAGGGAGTTTGAGTATTCAGAGGTATGGTAGATCCCCAGATAATAGTGGCTGGTATGATTTTCGAGGTCCGTTTCTTTCAAGCAGGGGGCTCGAGTTCGACAAACTTTCTAGGATTCGGGGCGGACCTAAGGACTCTTTCAAATTTCACTGGAGAGAAAGATCCAATCCCACTAAAGGCTTGTCTCCTAAAACTACAACTCAGGGAACCCTCAGAAGGTGTAAAATCATAATCTTGGGAAGGAGACGAGTTCATGCCCTCCTTCTAGCGCCAGTTTCTGTTGACGGGGTTTTGCTGACCGGGTCCGCCAACAATCATAAGTTGTCACCGGGTTCTGGGGGAAACCGGCCAACTCTGCCTGCAAAGGTTGTCCGGGGGAAATAAATCCTCCGGGCCTTCAACCACGTGGGTGTCAGGTCATGACGGTGCAGGGCTTGGTTGGGAGAGGTGACTATTTTTGAGGGGGATAGCTGGTTTCCTCAACTCATTCTCTCCGGAGATTCGATCAAAGTAAGGTTTTCCCGAGCATTTTATACTTAGCAAATAAAGCGAAACAGATCCTGCAGGGTTAGAAGCATTTCATCTAACTACAGTCATGTTGAAATGTCTAGAACATCAATAATACTCTGGTAAACTACACTAAATATCGAAGAAACACATAACCATCAGCTAGCATTTTATCAGTAGCGGGAACAAAGGAGTCGTTAATCTACCTTAACATACCAGAGTAGAAGACATAAAGAACATCAAAACATGAAATACCATTAACTCAGAAGCAGGAATGCCAACAATGTCATTGCCAAGAATTCTTCCTTCTTTATTAATGTTCCTTCCAACAAGCACTGGTGCGTGATACAATGGCGGCTCTAGGGGAGCATCTAACTATTGAGAACAGAACCATGAAGCATTGAGCTCTGTAACTAAAAATGAGAAATTACTTTGCTATTTCTATGGACAACAAAATCATCAATTTTGCCGACCCTTGGAAATGGGTTGGTCTACCTATTTATACAACTCTCTTCTAACCCTAACCCTATTTACATTATGTTTCAATAAAATACAATATCTGGGGGCTGGTACTACCTGCGCCACCCTACAAAAGACCTAGAGATAGAATAGGTCTGTCACGTCAAAAGAATAAGATAAGAATATACGTTGGAAGAATCAGTCTTGAGAAGAGAGCCAGAGAGGAGAAAGGAAGGAAGTAGGTTCCTCGAGGACCGAGGCTACATGCCTCATAAATGAAAAATGCGGTGCCCTGTCTCCAATGTGCCAGATATACCTCTGAGCGGTGCCTCGAGAAGACCACCCTGTCAAAAACCAACTGTCGAGTCGATGCCTCTTGATGTGGCCAACTACCTTCTGACAGTCTTTATTAACCGCTTCTGAAAGTGACCGGTCGGCCTTAGGGACCGGGACACAGATCACTTTAAAGAATACAAAATTTTTGGATCTGGGACTCCGGGATCTGGGAACTTCCGTACCAAAAATAATAAAGAATACTCAACACTTGAGTTCTCCCTGGCCCCCAGAGAAAAGCTCAAGGTTGCTTATTATCGTTGAAGGCCTGGAGGAGGCGAGAAATGCCATCCTCATCTACATTCTTCAGGCTGGCCCTTCTGTGCCTGGCCACTTCAACTTGTTCCCCCAGGTCTAGAACATTTCCTTTAAATTCATCTACCATTCTTGCAGCGTCATGACCCTTAAGTATCATCTTGGTTAGCTTTGCCATCTAGGCCCCATCTATCCCCTCCGGGGATTGATACCGGGATTTCATTATTTCATCAAAACTCCCGAAAACTGAATCTTTGGGGGTATAAGTATCTATACTAAGGGGATCAGCCCCGGAAGCCTTTATTACAAAAGACCTGTATAAATTAGAAGAATATTTCACAGTATTTACCTTTTCTTGCAAGGACTCTACCAGTTGCTTGGTTACCTATAATGTGAGGTCAAGTCTGGAGTGCTGAGTTCTTACAAAATCAAATGATTCCTCACCCAGAATTTCAGATTCATAAATTATATCTTCTCCCAAGGTGAGGAGCTCTTCGAACTCCACCTTCCATGCTTGGTAATTTTCAATGTCACTCTCCCACTGCTTAATAAGCGCTTCCGCCTGATGAATAACTTGTCGGGTTGTGTATAAATCTGGGAGAGTGGACGCCAGAAAATGCCGGGTGTTTCCTATCTATAGGGCGACCCATTCGTCTACTGCTTGGGCCTTCTTTTTCATTACTCACAGGGAGTCTATGTCACTCTACGGTAATTTCTCTGATGTGGAGGTCTCTGGAGGGGCGGCATTGATGGGTGTGGCTAGCTCAGTAAGCAATCCCATAAGATTTGCATTCTTTTCTTTTTCAGCCTTGAGCCTCTGGGCCTCCTTTTCGTATTGGGCCTCCACTTCCCTTGCTGCCTCCTTAAGCAAGTCTACCTCATCTTGCTTTCCCCTCTTGCCTAGGGATACCTCTCCAACATTGTAATCTGCGGGGTCTGTAGTTGCTTCATCGGTGTTTGGGGGAGGTGTTGGCACAATGGCAACTATTTCTCCGCCCGGCCCAGTTTGAAGAGTATGAACTATCCGGGCTTTCTTTGCCTTCGGCGGGGCCTGAACTTGGGCCATCATTTCAGCCAGGGAGAGAGGAATTACCAGAGCAGATTGAGCTTTTCTCTTCTTGCTTTCCAACAGCCACTAAGGGGGGAGGGGTGGCCTTCCTTCCAGAGTTTGTTCCCCTGATTCTTTCCCAGTATCTGGTGGTTGTTGCTCCTCTTCAATTTGGACTTCATCTGTCTCTCTCCCTGCCTCAACTTCTTCTGCAGCAACGTCCTTTTCAACCTCCATCTCCTCAGCCTGGTCCTGTATGTCAATTGCTAGATTTGAACCCTAGTAGGTTTCCTCAGGGATTTCTTCTTCAAGCTTCTCTTCTTCTTCTTGTTCTGCTTCTTGTTCTTCTTCTGTTGGCAGTAGGGGAGGTATCGGGCCAAGATTTAGAGTTTGGACCGCTGTGATAACCTGCCCGAAGGTTGCTCCCGGCAGTGGCCCTTGGAACATGGCGGCTGGGTTTACAGTTATTCTCAGAGGTCTAGTTCCCCCAGTGGATGCCATTTATTTGCTTGGATTTATTTGGTCCACTCCCAGACCTTGCATTGCTTGAGCCCCAGAGATAATCTCCAGTTCTGGCTCTTTT
Source organism: Thuja plicata (assembly GCA_018584345.1). Classification (NCBI taxonomy): domain Eukaryota; kingdom Viridiplantae; phylum Streptophyta; class Pinopsida; order Cupressales; family Cupressaceae; genus Thuja; species Thuja plicata. Next base: position 6,489,646 of record MU224140.1, read on the forward strand.
CCTTCTGCTTCCTGCTCTTGTTCTTGTGCAGGATCCTGTTCCAAGTCTTCTGGGTCTGCAGCTTCTTATTCTTTCTCCGGGACTTCTATCTCTGCTTTTGTATTTTCCCCTTGCAGATTTCTAAATTTATCAGTTGAAAATACATCAAACTCCTCTTCCGAAGGGGGACTGGCTGGGACCTCTGCCAGTTCTTCTTCTTTCTCCGGTTCCGGGGAACTGGAAGAAAGTATCTCCACTTCTCGGGGGAGGGATGCCCTTGGCGTTGGTTCTACCTTGGGCTGTTTGATGTGCTTCTTTTTCCTCCGGGTAACCAAAGGTGGCCCCGCATCGGCTATGGCTGCCGCTTCCATGGGATCCACCCCCGTTGCCTTCACCATTAGAGCTACCAGCGACGGGGAGGGTGGAGGACAAATTGGTCCGGCCATGATTGGGGGAGTGGCTAGCCTTGTTATTAACTGTTCCCTCATCTGCTGGGAGGCTGCCATAGATTTCTTGATTTATTCTTTTATAGGGACTTCTTGCGCGGAGGGGGTTGTAGGTATTCTCTTTCCTTTGTCTATGCCTTGTGAAGAAGTCCCGGCCCCCGGGGTCAATCTAGGTACCGGCTGTGGTGCTAATTTTGGCGCCGGTCGGGGAGCTTGGCACATACTCCCAGGGCACACCCTTTTGAAATAGGTGTGACTTCGCTTGACCACATCCCAAGTGAAGTCCTCAATCGTGGGCCCCTCCTGGGTGGCCCAATCCATTGTCGGTAGTGCCATTTTATTGATCCCCTTTTCTTTGTATTGGGGATCTATGGTGGGGGCGGCGTCAAAGAAGCCCAGAGGGAATCTCCAGAGCTTTAGTTCCTGCATCATTCTGGCTGTCATTCTGATATAGTGCCTGCTTCGCACATCCACATCATCTTGGAAATCCGCCCAGAAGTCTTCCATGTGTATATGATGGGGCTTTGAAGCCCGGGGCATTGCTGTTGCAATTCTGCCATGCGGATCAAAATTTCTCCGCGCTAGATAAAATTCTTGTAAGTTTTAACTCTACATCTCATTGTCTGCCTCCTTCGCGGTAGCCAGACTACACATGTAGTTCCCACAGGTAACTGGGAATGGGACGTTGGGGACCTTCTTGAGTGCAAAGAAGGCATGCAACTCCATCATTTGCCGGCAATATTCCAGCAGCACGGTCTTGTCCCCACAATGCTTGGGCAACAAGTAAGGTCTCCCAGAGAAGCCGGTGACCCTAATGTATGTATGCTGCTGGAACTGGATATAGTAGTGTCCATAACTACTGACTAACTTCATCACCTCAGTGGATAGGCGGTATCCAGCGTCCCGGGTGGGTGTGAGCAGGTGATAGTAAACTAATGAATCATTTACTCGATAGAAACTAGGGAAGCTGGCCTCCCATTGAATCTATGAGAAATGGTCCCATGGTTCTTTTTATCTCGGGCCAATCCCGAGTACGCCGTCTGTAAGTAGGCCGTTGGAGTGGGGCCTCTGCTGGGCCAGGGCCCAGAAAACATAAGAAGACATATAGAACTTCTTCTTCCTATTCGCCTGGAGGAACTGGGAGTCAACGTGATTGGAGATTATTGTCGCCTAGTCAAAAAATTCTCCCTTGGTGGAGATGCCGAGGAGGAAATAGTACATCCATTTGGAAAACTCCTGGCTGGAGGGCTGCCCAAATACCTGGGCTAATGCTATTATCCCCATCTGGATGCTCTCCTTGAATTCAGAGCGGGGGATTTCTATCTTCATTCTCTTTGAGTCCCTCTTCGAGGCCTTGAGCCAATGGGTATTTATGTATACCTAGGCGGCATCCTCCAGTTGTGTAAACTGTTTTAAGGCGTCAGTCCTTGTAACCACCATGGCTCTATCAAATTGCAGGATACCCAGGCCTGCCTGGAATGTGACTGGGTCGAGGGAAACCAATGGAATGGGGTATCCTATGGGTTCTACAGCTGTGAGCATAACGGCTCAGACAGAAGAGTTGTATTTGGCCGCCAGTGTTAAGATAAGCTCCGGAGATTGCACGGAGCATGCGAAGCAAGCTGCCCAGAGGATCCTGAAACCTCCGATGTTAATTGTGAGCTAATCTTCAGCTTGTTGCTGGATGTGCATTACCTTTACTAGGGCCTGCATTTCTACCCAAGTTCCGACATTGGCGTCAGTCATCAGTTTTACCTTGGACTCAATCTTTGAGCCCACAATGACATTATCTTGTACAAACTTCATGGTGAGGGGAAGCTTTTCCAGGGCTTTCTCTATTTTTGACTTTGCTGATGCCCTGGTTTCTATTATGGTTGGTAATTCCAGACCACTTGCACCTGCTTGAGAATGACTGAAAATGTAAAGCGCTGATTACCACAAACTCTCTGCAAATACTCTGTTAATCGCTTTGAAATTGCTCTTTGATTCGCTCTAAGTGCTTGAAGGTTTTAATCGCGGTAAATGTGAAAGTGACAGATAATTTCTATTTATACCCGCGGTAAAAGGTAATTCTCCTCCTTCCGGCGATCTCCGGAAAGGCAAAAACCTTCGAACTCTGGGCCCGGGGATCCCTCATGATAATATCCTTAAGAACATCATGACGAACAATCTCAGAGTCCAGAATCTGGTTTCTGACAAAAGGCAACCTCCGGGACCGGAGTCCCGGAGACGGAAAGCAAACAAACAAGACATAGCGCCGGGGAAGAAAACCCCAGAGAAAGAAAACAAAAAGAAAAAAAGACAAGGCAAAGCCGCAAGCAAAAGCAAAAAGGGGAACCCAACATTTTGCACACAAAATGTAGGGACGGGGATACAGGGCATAACAAATGGCGACTATCTGGGACAAATGCCTAAGTGCATTTGAGAACTATAGAATCTTTGGTTAGCAAAACTAGAACAAGCCGCTCCTCGAAGAGTCTGACAGGCAAAGAGCAACATATCTGAGAGAATCCAACCACGTAGGAGTCAGTCCGTAGTCCTTCATTAGTGGTGTCGTGTGTGCTTTGGAAAGAAATCAAGTTGATGACCTCTGGGAGGAGTAGAGAAGAGGCACTAATTACATCGAACCAGTCATCAATTTGCTCATTTCCCCCGGAGACCAGAGTTCTGTCCCACTTTTCCTCTTTGTTATTTTATTCATTTTTAGGTGGGGAAGGCGGTACTTCTTTCACCATTAACCTTAAGCTTAGCTAATTTTAATGGCGGTACTTCTTTCACCTATCCACCTATATTTAGATCGTTCGAAGAGGGGATAAAACTCTAGACCCAGAAAGAATCTCTTAAAGTTTCAGACCTGGGTCAATCAATTAGTACAACCGATCTATCCTCAGTGTGTCTGATTACTTGTTCCTTATATTATTCATGTTCACTGATTTCCAGGCTCCCGGAGACAACACCTAATGGAGATTTCTCAAAATGTGCCATAACCTATGAAACAACCCCGAAGACTGGACCGGCTCCACCATGCTAAAGATAGATTCTAAAGTTTACCATGTCGTAGACAATGTATCGAAGGCCAACGTTATGTGAAGTATTCCAATTCCTGCAAGATGGAACAAAACACCGAGGGCAAAAGGAAACCAAAAATGAAAACAAAATATGATGAAAGGGGACTGTCCCGGAGGATAGCCGACAAGGCTATTTACAAGGCAGGGCACCTCGCAACGAGACACCCGGAAGAGATATTTACAAGCGGAAGACTTTACATATAATACAACTTAGGACAAACTTACCTTATTCGAAATAGTGTTTGAGAAACTGTCCATTAACAGGAAATGTGACAGGTTCCCCAGTTAGGGTGTTGATGCGGTAAGTATTTGCCCCACAGATTTCTGAGATTAGGTATGGTCCGAGCCAGAGCCATTGGAATTTGGTATGCTTTCCTTTCTTTTCCTGGGCCTTGTCCCACAACAGGACCAGATCTAAAATCTAAAAAGCTTTGTATTGGGCTCTTTTATCAAACCATCGTTTTACCACCGCTTGATGACGCGCAAAATTTTCAAGGGCTGTGTCTCTCTGTTCTTCCATCCGCACCAAGTTTCAGAGCCGAACCTCCACGATGTTGTCCCTATTGTTGAATTCCTGCATAAACTGTAATACTGGGATATGTAAATTGATTGGGAATACAGGGTTCTGGCCATAAACCAGGTGGAATGGTGATGTTCCTAGGGCGGCCTTAATATGAATGTGATCCGCCCAGAGGGCGAATTTTAATTTTTGGTGCCAATCGCGGAGATTTTGTTCTAGCAGGTGTTTAATCACTTCAAGTAGATTTTTGTTTGTTGATTCAGCAACGCCATTTCCCTGGGGATAATAGTTGCTGGAGAACTTCAGTGTGATCTTCCGATTGTAGGTCCATTCGAGCAACTGCGCTGAAGAAAATG
>MU224140.1:6520359-6591616 GCA_018584345.1 Thuja plicata
ACATAGAATGAAGCTTAACATAACAACTCATAACACATGATATGATTATGGGGAAACCTTGATCAAAGGAAAACCCCGGTGGGAATTAGTACCCACAAATATTGTACTAAGTATAATGAACTTGTGATAGTTCCTTTGCCCTGTTAGAAGTAGTCTTTACAATATGAGTACAATGACCTGGTTAAAGGTCGGACCCTATTAGGAGTCTTTTACAAAACCCTATTAAAGGTATATGGCTCATTGCCTAGGCTCACTACCCAATAAGATGAAGGCTACAACCTTCTAAAAGATGATATGCACTATATCAAAATGAACTATTGTGATGACACTATTGTCTGATCAGTTTCGTGTATGCGCGAATGCTCTTCCTCTCTCAAAGAGCTATATCATATACTAACTTCATAGTACTATCCCTCTGTATCTTCCTCTTACATAATAATTGACACTTCTATCATATATTTACATTACATACTTATATATTCAAATCCGAATAGGCGTGGCCCAAAACAAAACACTAGTCAGCCCTAAAACAAAATATACAATGCTTCCAAACAAGTTAGCTCAAGCATGTTTACTACAATGTTAATTACATCATTACAATCATATAACCAAAGGCGCTTAGCCATTACATTATAAAATAACACACGTTGATCAAAACACTTAGTCGACTTCCATGCTCTATCTCTTGGACTGCTGGTCTATTGATCTTCTTGTAAATTTTCTGTACTATAGTTTTGTACTATGCGTGTTTGGATGTAGCATGTACATGTGTCATACAACTTATATCTGAATGTGCATAAGCTGAATCGATCTCTCGCACATGCGCTGATGTGCTAATCACTGAGTATCTTTGTCTGCCCTGTTTACCTTAATTAGTCATTTTGTCTTTTAAGATAGAGACTAAACATGACTTTGTTGCCATGATGACAACACAAAATGAGTCATGACCCAACACCACAGAAAATACAAGCATATTTCCAGCAATTGCAAAAATCTTATCAAGCGCCAACACCTCCTCCACTGCAATATTCCCCTCAACCGTAGCTTCCACCACAACAGCCCATATGCATTGACCAGCAACCATCATATCAAACACCACAACATACCCCACAGGATACTCCGTATTTTCCATTCGATCCATATCAAGTTTAAGGGAACCATGCAATCACGATTAACAATCCTCCCCCGCAAATCAATCATGAATGAGAGGAAATAAAGAATGTTGGGACAGAGGCTAAGACATTCAAGTTTGATGAAGTGTGTCCTTATCCGTTTGATCGATCCATCACTGCTATACCCTTCCCAAAGCACTTTGAGACCCCAAAATTTGATAAATATCGGGGGGAGGGAGATCATGTGAGCCATGTGAAAGAATTCTACATGGCCTACCAAGAAGTGGCCTATAGCGATAATTTCCTCTTGAGACTATTTCCCAAAAGCTTAGGAGGAACTTCTCTTGAGTGGTTCTACAAAATCCTTTATGGCACAGTCTCTACTTTCGCTAAATTATCTAAAAAGTTTGTGGCCCAATATGCACATAACGTCAAAAATGAACTCTCACTCCTTGACCTATGCAATTCCAAATAAAAGGGAGGAGAGAGCCTAGCCGATTATCTTCAGCACTGGAAAGGGCTTACTACAAGGTTGTCCTACCAACCCCTAGAGAAACATCTTATCAAAATCTTCATTAACAACCTCCATCCTAAGCTTTCCTATCACATGCACATGAACTGTATACAAACTTATCATGACATCAAAATCAAAGGTATGGATCTTGAACGAGGTCTTGTAGAAGAGGGTGCCATCAAGCACTACAAAGAATCCTAGCCTGACAAACATAACAATGATCGATCATGATACTGGAACAAGAAAAAAAAATGTGGTAACGGATGGAGACACTGACACCAAACACATTCAGGTTGTGGTAGCTAGCCCTAATGCACCTACCCAAACTTATCAGCAAGCACTACCAATGTACCCTCAACCTCCTCCCATGTATCAACAGCCCAATCCCGTGTATTCCCAACTAACTTACCAGCAAAACATGCACCCTCAAGGCACGATTATCTATCCCCCTCTGGGAACATCATATAAATAAAACTACCAAGGTCCTATGAATCAGACAAATGCTATATCACTCCCGCATGGACGAAAAAGGCCTCACGCTTTGAATGCACCACAACACATGTTTAACCCTTTGGGTGAACCCATAGATGTCATCTTCCGCAAGCTAGTCCAAGCTAACCAAGTCGTGTACCCAAAAGTGCAACCCTTTGATGACTCAACACCTAAGCCAGCCTGGTATAAATACAACGAGTACTATGAATACCACCATGTTAAGGGGCACACCACTATCAAATGCATGAAGCTAAAACATTACATCCAGGATCTCATCGACCACAAAGAGATCAAAGTGGACTCTCCTGCCCAATCATTGCCAAATGCAGGCCTTAAAACTTATCAAAATGCATTCCCTAAGCACACTTCAGGTATGGACCCAGGAAATCCTACTCAGTCCTCTTACTAGGGGAAGGATAAGCAAGGAGAAAACACTAACAGAAAAGATTATATGAATGCCTATATCAACTACGATAATCTCATCGGCTGCATATCCCAAGTCTAGTCCTCTGTCAATGTCATCCATGTCAAGGGTGCTGATAACCAATGCGTAATCACCACTCGTAGAGGAAGGATAACAGTTGTAGGTGTCAGTCCCACCCCATTTGCTGGGACCCAATACAACATTTTGGAACACCTAGGGAATACTCCAGCCCAAATTTCCATCCTGGATCTTCTCCACACATCACCCACCTATCAAGAGATCCTTAATAAATCCTTGCAAGAATCTCGTGTTCCCAGTGACATCAACCTTACTAAATTCTAGAACCTCGTCGGACACCTGTCTGCACCTTGTGGGGACTCTTTTAAACCAACAGATGTACCCTCTAAAGAAACCGATCATAATCTCCCACTCTGTATTTTTGTCATGGTTAAATATTTTTCCATTAAACGAGTCATGATAGATAATGGTTAAATTCATAAAATAGTTTGGTTGCACTGAAGCGGATATAAAAAATGATGTCATCACAATAATCTTTAGGTTGCTTGGACTATTGGCCCTTCCTTTATTTTATGGCATGTTTTTCTTGAGAGAAATAGGAGGATCTTTCATGATGTGCAGCTGGGGATCAGGCACCTGTAGGGGAAAATTGCTCATTCTCTTCATGAAACACTCCTAGAAAAATGTGACTTTTGTGGAGGTTTGGACCCTGGAGATGCTAGTATTTAATGACACCTTTCCTTTCCTCTTCAGGGTGGTGCCCCCTCTCTACCCCACAGACGCTCTGGGAATAGATCCAAGCAGTGCTCTCAGCATGCTAATCGTGAGGGGCATTGGACTCCTCCCCAGTCTGGAGTTCTTAAAATCAACAATGATGGTTCTTCTCGGGGAAATCCTGGACCAATTGGCATTGGGGGAGTTGGGTGTGATAGCTCTGGTGATGTTTAGTTTCTATTTTCTATCTACAAGGGTTACTTTACAAATAACCTCATGGAAGCCCTTGCTATCTTGGTTGCAGTGGAACAGTGTTGTCAACGTGGCTGGAGAAGAATTACCTGTGAGACAGACTCGCAGGTGGTAGTGAATTTATTGAATAGACGGAACCTTATGGATTTGGATTGGCATTTGGCTCTAGTTATTCAACAGATCATTCAGTTATGCAATTCTCTAGAATCTATGTCTTTTATGCATATCCCTCGGGAGTGGAACGGTGTGGCTGATTGCTTGGCTAAATGGGCTTCCAAGCATGCGCTAGATTGGAATATTGTTGATCATAGGATGCTTCCCCCTGATTTATCTCATAAGTTGGCTCAACTTGTTGACCAGGATAAAGCTCTTTAGTGCTCTTTGTTTCCTCTGTTGTTTTGTACTCTTTGGTATTCAATAAAAATTTTACCCCTCTTTTAGTCAAAAAGAGCGTGTTGAGATGGACTATCAGATAAATTCCTGGCTATTTGAAGAAATGAAAGACATCAATGGTAAGTAGGCCGAGCTTGAGGATAGAATGAACATAATTGTTTTGTTGTTAGCCAAGCCCAGACATACTGGCAGAAATGAAGCTGAGATCCAACCTGAAGATAAAGAAAAAAGGCTGATGGAGAAGCTTGAACTAAAGATAAATGTGGTGGTCAACTTCTGCTTGGAGACTACCTCTAGTCGTATCCAGAGTATAGAAGATACCCTCAGCAGAATTATGAAGAACAACTATGAGGTCATGAAGGTGACTAACAGTAATTTGAGGGATCTTCTCTCTGTGTTAGAAGGGAAATCTACTCCCATTTTCGTGGACGAAGATGTTAAAGACCCCAACTCTGCTGGCCCTGGATCTCGTACTAGGGAAAGTGCTAAAAAGATGAAAGTTGTCAACACAAAGGAAATCAAGAATCTCAGGGAGGCCATCTAGAAATATGACTTGCTGATGGCTGACTCGGCTGAGATTATGGAAAAAGTGACTTAGTTGTGTTGTTCCTCGTGTTCGTGTGTTTTTTGTCTGTTTAGATTCTTTTTGCTAGTTTTTTGTGCTTGGGGGGGCTCCTATTGTCTCCTTCTTTTTCCCCCGGCTGATCCTTTTTTGCTGCATTGTTCTTTTTTGTTGTGTTGTTTACTTCTTATCTTTTATTCTAATATACAAGGTTACGGTTCCCTTCAAAAACTGCTTTAACCTCATTCAAAAATAATACACTTGGTTCAGTAATTTAAGAACAAGCATCTGTTTAAAGAAGATTGAAGTTACAAATGATGAGCATAGTGTTAAGAAAATGGTTTGGCTAGAACCTTTTGGTCGGTCCCTAGCCATTGTGAAAAGATAAGTTTTTCCACAATATTGTGACCATGGTATTAACAAATTTGTGAAGGCAAGGACCTTTTGATCGGTCCTATGTGCCTTAAATTGTGAAATACACTTGCAAATGAGAAAAATATGTCACATTAATGTGACAGTTAATATGTATTAATTTTAGACCACTCTCAAGCCCAAATTTCTTTGGCTTTGAGAATAACATGTTTGTTAAGCTTCATATAGTTATTGGTTAACATTTTGCTAACCCTAGCTCTATTGAGCTAGGGCATCAACACAGTGGTAATGATGACATTTTGGAATGAGGCACACTCAGTTTGGGATGACATAGAATAGTTGAAACTCCTTTATTTATAGAGGTTAACAAACCCAAACAAGTGTATACGATTCTTAATCCTCTCATTTTGAGTTCATCTATTGTTTTTTAGTTTAATCTTACATAAATGTGTTTTAGTTTACAAATGATTTAAAGTTGTTTGTTACAATTTGTTATGTAACCATTTGTTTTTGCAAGAATGATGATCTTTCTCATATCCATGTTGTCATGTTTCATGCCCTTCATTCACATGAGCTATTCATTTATTTATGAGTTGTAAATAGTTTATTTTCTTAAACCCCAATGAGGGATTTTGTATTTTTCATACATTTGCATTCACATTCATTCATATTTGTGTTGGGGTTTATATAACATGTCGGGATATTTTCTCATCATATTATATCAAGTTTGTTTCAGGTTGCAATGTTCTTTGTTGGTTCAACCGTCATGTTGACAATTAGGTCACTGTGATGCACATCATATAGTTACATGGAGCACTAGCATGTTTTGGATTTTGGGTTTGGTTCATTGTTTGTATATACAATTGATATGCATTTTGTTAAAAATGTTTTTTTATCATGTGTGTCGGTTCTTACATGAGACAACTACATACATAGATGAGTTGATTTGGGATGAATAAGATGTAATATTTATAACAAAAGCAACAGAGTTTACATGCATATTATATGTGACATGGTTATATAGGATACATGCACAGTCATTAAAAAATAGGTTCCTTTCAATGATATATGTATCATTGACAGAAAGTTTTTGTTTTGATACATATTATGTTACATCAATATTGTTATGGTTGCAATCAGTTATATTGGTATGCAGGGGCAGTGACATTAGAAGGATACATATGATGATAATCAGTCTTGACAAGAATTATTTGGTATAAAATTTATGAACTATTTATTTTATTTATGATTATTTATTATGAACAAAGTGGGTAAATGCATAAATATAGGGTACCAAAAAGGGGGTATAAGATGCCACTTTTTTTCTGAAATCGGCATACTCTGAACTTCAACAAGACATTGAGGATAGTTAGACTCAAAATTTTAAAATGTGAAAAGAACAAGAGTTGTTCTACTCCGAATCTAGTTTTTAAAATACTAATATTTTTTAGAAATGGTGGAGATTAAGGCCCTGAAAAAGGGGGAGCACAAAAAGTGGTCCTATTTTTTGTGAAAAACATAACATAGTGTCTGGTGTGCTCCCCCTAAAATGTTAACTTTTTAAAAAAATAATAATAATCGCTCCAGTGCGAAGTTAGCTAACACCGCCTAGTTTATGCCAAATTTTTCTACTAATTTTTTTATGAATCTATGATTTTTTGTGAATTTCCAAAGTGGTCACATCCTAAAAATGTGAAATTTGTGTGTGCTCCCCCTAGAAATCATTGAAAACTAATTAGAAATAAAAACTTCCTTTATTTTAAGTGTGTAAAATTGAGTCTAGTTTCTAAAAAAGTAACTTGTTTCAAAATTTGATGAATGGGCCAAAATCTATGACCAAAACACTACACGTTGGTTTTTGACAAAAATCAAACATACTTACAAAATAAATTAGAGATGAAAGGGTTAAAATAATCATAATTGAAAATAACTTATATGGTTAGATAGCTAATAGAGAGATCTAGATTGTCATGTCATTTGATCGTGTCGTTCTTGAACCATGTGGAAACATAATAGGGAGCACACACAAAAAACTTGAATTCTTTTGTTTGCTAGGTGGAAAACATGTCTTAGACCTGTTGAGACCTCCAATCCTTTGATTCGGATTTCCAAGGAAAATCCAAGCCTTAGGCTTGGTGGATTCTAATGCAGTATAAAGAATGCACACCAAAGAGGGAATACGCCAAATACAAGTCTAAATGTTCTTTCCATGTTGTTTTCAATATTCTGCATAGGGCATACTCCCTATAGGGTGTACACCCTATGTAAATATAGGAAAATGAGGGTACGAGTGAGGGACAGTGAGAAGGGTGGTTGAGAGAGAGAGAGAGAGAAAGAGATGTCGTAAGGGGTCAAACGGAGTCTTATGACACATTAATGTGTCCTAGGACCCCTTATGACATTATTATCTACATATTAGGGGTTGTAAGGGTTATTAAGGGGTCCTAGGACATATTAATGTATCTTATGAACCCTTATGACATAGTAGAACCCTTCAGAACACCTAAGATATATGGTAAGGAGTCATAAGGGGTCCAATGACACATTAATTGGTCCTAGGACACCTTATGGCCCCTTAGGATTCTCTAATACCCCTGTATCTATATCTTAGGGGTCATAAGGGTTATTAAGGGGTCTACGAACACACTAATGTCCTAAGACCCTCTAAGTCCCCTTACAACCCCTTAGGACCCATTAACTTACACTAATGTGTGGTAAGGGGTCATAATCAGTTGGAGGACACATTAATGTGTCCTAGGACCCCTTACAACCCCTCACCATGCATTAGTAAATGGTAGTGATTCCTAAGGGGTCATAAGGGGTTGTGAGGGGTCCCATGACAAATTTTTGTATCCTAGGACCCCTTAAGACCACTTACCATGCACTAATGTATGGTAAATGGTCCTACTGGGTCCTAAGAGGTCGTAAGGGCTTAATGTGTCCTAGAACCCCTTACGACCCCTTACAACCCTTTACCATGCATCAGTGCATGCTAAATGGTATTAAGGGGTTTGATGACACAAAAATGTGTCCTAGCACCCCTAACAACCCCTTATGACAGTAATGTGTCCTAAAGTTCCATAAGGGTTCCTAGGACACATTAAGTGTCTTACGACCCCTTAAGACCCATAAACAACCCTTAAAACCCCTAATATTTAGAGAGGGGTCTTCAATGATCCTAAGTGGTCATAAGGCATCCTAGCACACAATGTGTCCTAGGACCCCTTATCACCCCTTAGGACAACTTAGGACCCATCGCCATAAATCTCAGGTGTCGTAAAGAGTTCTAGGACACGTTAATGTGTCCTATGACCCCTTAAGACCACTTACGACCCCTTAGGACCCCTTACCATTCATTAGTGTATGGTAATGGGTTGTAAGAGGTCTAAGGGGTCCTAAGACACATTAATGTGTCTTAGGAACCCTTAACAACCCTTACAACCCCTAAGATGTAGAGAGAGGGTTCTTCAAGAGTTATAAGGGGTTTTAGGACACATTAATGTGTCCTAGGACCCCTTATGATCCCTTAGGACCCCTTACCATACATCTTAGGGGTGATAAAGGGTCATAAGGGGTCATAAGGGGTCCTAGGGAACATTAATGTGCCTTAGAACCCCTTAAAGCCCCTTATGACCCCTTCTAGGATGCCTTAACATTCATTAGTGTATGGTAAGGGATCGAAAGGTGTCGTAAGGGGTTGTAAGGGGTCTTGGGACCCCTTAGTACCCTTTAGGACCCCTCTCTCTACATCTTAGGTGTCATAAGGGTTGTTAACAGGTCCTAGGACACATTATTGTGTCCTACAACCCATTAAGATCCCTTAGGAGCCCTTACCATACATTAATGTATGTTTAGGGGTCATAAGGGGTCTTAGGACACATTAATGTGTCTTAGGACCCCTTATGACCCTATAGGAACCCTCTCTCAATATCTTAGGGTTCTTAAGGGTTTTTAAGGGGTCTTAAGGGGTTGTAAGTGGTCTTAAGGTGTCCTATGACACATTAGCATGTCCTAGAACCCCTTATGACCCCTTAGGACACTTTAAGACCCCTAAGATGTATGGTAAGGAGTCGTTATATCTCCTAAGAGGTCATAAGGGATTCTAGGAAACATTAATGTGTCCTAACACCCATTATGACCCCTTAGGACCCCTTACCATACACTAATGTATGGTAAGGGGTTCTAAAGGGTTAGAAGAGGTCTTCAGGGATCCTAGGAAATATTAACATGTCCTAGAACCCTTTATGACCCCTTACAAACCTTTACCAACCCTAAGATGTATTGAGAGAGAGAGAGAGGACACACTTTAGGGTTCTAAGTGGTTGTAATGTATCATATAGGGTCATAATGGGTCATAAGTGGTCCTAGGACCCCTTAGGACCCATTACGACCCCTTAGGACACATTAGGACCCATTAGGACCCCTTAGGACACATTAGGACGTCTTAGGACCCCTTAGAACACATTAATCATTGTAGGTCATACTAATGGGCTCTAATGTGTCCTAAAGTTTCCTAAGGAGTTCTAATGGGTACTAAGTGGTCCTAGGAACCCTTAGGACCCATTACGACCCCTTGGGATCCATAAAGACCCATTAGAACAAATTAGTACCCCTTAAAATACATTAATAGTCATAGGACCCATTGGAGAGAGAGAAGGTGAAAGAGAGAGAGTTGTAAAGGGTAATAAGGGGTCTTATGACATATTGATGTGTCCTAGGACCCCTTATGACCCATGGGAACCCTTTAGGACCCCTCTCTCTAGATCTAAGGTGTCGTAAGGGTTTCTAATGGGGCCTATATGTGTCTTAGGACCCCTTATCATACACTAATGTATGGTAAGGGGTCGTAAGGGGTCGTAAGGGGTCCTAAGACACATTCATGTGTCCTATAACCCATTATGACCTCTTAGGACCCTTAGGACCTATAAAATGTATGGTAAGGAATGTTAAGGTGTCCCAATGGTTCATCAGGGGTCCTAAGACTCATTAATGTGCCCTAGAACCCTTTATGACTCTCTAGGACCCCTACGATGTATGGTGAGGGGTTCTAAGAGGTTATAAGGTGTCTTAGGACACATAAATGTGTTCTAGGATCCCTTATGACCACTTAGGACCCTCTAAAATCCCTCTCTCTACATCTTAGGGTTCATAAGAGTTGTTAAGGGGTCCTAGGACACACATTACTGTGTCCCAGAACCCCTTAAGACCCCTTAGGACTCCTTACCATACACAAATGAGTGGTAAGGGGTCATAAGAGCTCGTAAGAGGTCTTAGGACTCTTAAGGCCATAAGGTGTCTTGAGACACATTAATGTGTCCTACGACTTTTTATGACCTCTTAGGGCCCTTTACGACCCCTAAGATATATGGTAAGGGGTCCTATGACACATTAATGTGTCCTAGCACCCCTTATGACTCCTTAGTACTCTTTAAGACCCATCTCTCTACATCTTAGGGGACATAAGGGTTGTTAAGGGGTCTAAGGATACATTATTATGTCGTATAACTGAAGACATTAGATTTTTCCATTAGTATATACAAGGAAAAACATGATCTACACCATCCGTTTACACTACACCGATAGACAATGCACAACACTACCCGATGCCAAGGTTACCGATACTGCCAAGTACAAAGCATCCCGACAAACACTATTTAGTGCTACCCGATGACAAAAAGGACAAGGGAACCCGACAAGTAACCAACAGTGCAACCCGACGAAAAAATCAAAGAGAGGAACCTGACAAATGAAGGGAGCCCGACAATCAGTTCAATCAAGGAACACCGACAGACTTTCAGTTCACACCGATGGTCAGTTACATCCCGCAAAAAGTGGATCTGACTTTTCACATCAAATAAATCACTGAAGTTTTATATTTAGCTTCTTGAATTGTTATAAATCCATTATGTGCAGAGAAAGCAATGTAATTATTATTGTTTTTATTAGTATAACTGTTTTAAAACATGTAAACTAAAGGATCAAGGTCAAGTTGTATACCTTGGATCAAGAGTTAACATTGTAATGTGTGATTCTAGAATAGGTCAAATACTTGTATAAATAGATGCTCAATCAATTGTGAATATGTTGTTCGATGATGATTGTAGCCACTGAGAGCATCTAAGGATCATACTAGAGAATTCATGCAGAAGGACAGAAAAGGATCAATTCAGTTTCAAGAACAGAACACAAGCTACCGACGAGTAGGAAAAGGTATTAATCAATAACTATAGGTGATATTCATATTCTGAGAGCTTTAATGGATCTGTGATCAAAAATTATAGATTGCATACAGTTAGGTCAAACATATTGTACTCATTCTAACAAGTGTAGTACACTTTAGAAATCCTTTCAAGGAAGGTGGACTTAATAGTCCTATTGTAAATCTCTTAACCGAGTGGTTTTCATCTCTTAAAGAGGCGTTGAAGTGGTCCTAAATTAGCTAAGGACTTGGAAGATCCTAGAAGAAAGAATAGGGTCTTGAGGAAACTAAGAATAGTGAGGGTCCTAGTAAGCTTGTGCAAGCACACTAAGGGTGTCTCTATCATATTGGTATCAAAGCCTACAAGATTAGGCTTGTGGTGAATGTTTCAACCTACAGATTCAATAGGAGAGTCTACAATGGTGACAAATGCAGAACTTGCAAAGAAAGTGGATGAGCAAGAAGAAGAGAATATATTGCTCAGAGATAGATTGGCCCAATTAGAGCATAAATTGGATCAAGTGGAAGAGAAGATTGGGGAAGTCAAGGATAAATTTGAAGGCAAGAGTAAAGAGATAGCCATAGGTGATGAGGTCCCTGAACCAGACCCTGTCCTCACCGAGGAACCCTTCTTGAAAGAATTGAAAGCCTTAAGTGGAAAGGCATTGGAGGGAATCCTAATCTTTAGTGGGAAAATGGAACCATAAGTATTCCTAGACTGGATTGAAGGACTTGAAAACCATTTTGAGTGTGATGGGAAAAAAGAAGCCCAAAAGGTAAAAGTGGCAAAAGCAAAACTTAGAGGGTCTGCACTCACTTGGTGGAAATTCATCCAAGATGAGAGGGAGAAAGAAGGAAAGAAACCCATTGCCACTTGGAAAGCTATAATATCTAAAATCAGAGAGGCATATGTGCCAAAATATTATGAAATTCAGTTGCGTAAGAAAAGACAAAGTTTAAGACAAAATGAATTGGATGTCAACTCTTACACCGAGGAGTTTCAAAGGTTGTGCATGAGGTAAAGAGTTACAAAAGATGAAAGTGTGAAGGTAGCCAGATACCTCAATGGTTTAAGGTGGACTATTCAAGATGAATTGAGTCTACTGACCCCTACCATATTTCAAAGGTGCCACCAACTTGTAGTTAAGGTGGAAGAAAAGTTGAAAAAGAAATAAGAGTCAAGCAATACCAGAGGCAGAGGAAGAGGAAGAGATGGCAGAGGCCAAAGAAGTGGATATGGTGGTATGAATTCAGAACCAAAGACTCAAGGAGAGACTAAACTGACTGAATAACAAGAGGGAAGCTCAAATAGAGGAGGCTTCAATAGAGGAAGAGGCTCTAATAGTAATTGCAGAGGAAGGAACAATAGCCAAGGAAGGGGTTCCTATTTTTCAACAATGAGCTTACAATTGGAGAGGAAGGAACTTACTATAGTCAAAAAATACTATGCATTGTTGAAGGAGTGAGCTTTCAATACCTTGTTAGGGGCACACCCTTTATAAAATCACCTCTTTTAACTAAATTGAAGAGATTTTTGGGTGTCATCCCCACTGTGGGTTTTTCCCTATTACAAGGGTGTCCACGATAAAATTAGTGGTTTTATGGTTTATTCTTTGTGGTTGATTGAATTACTTTACTTCTATTGCATAGTTACAATTACTTGTTTGATTTTGTGGAAGTTACTTAAAAGCATAATCAGATCTTTGGTTGAATTAGTATATGTTTTGTTTACACTGATTCACCCCCCTCTCAGTTCTATTGTATATTAACAATTGGTATCAGAGCTCTGTGCCCTTGAAAAAGTAAAATAGCTTGGGAGAGATCCTTAAGGGGGATATGGAGTTTTATAGAAGAGAACTTGCTGAGACTGAGGACATGACTGAGAAACTTAAAGACTAGTTGAAGATCTCTAGGGGTAAGAGATAGGAGCTTCTCGAACAATTGACTGAAATTCAAGATCTTATTGAACACCTTTATGAGAAAAGTGGATCCAATGCTTCTATAGTTGAAGCTATAACTCTGGAGAATGAGTAGCTTGCCAAGCAAAACAAGGACATGCACAAGATGCTTGACAAGCTGAAGCTAGAAAAGAAAACATGCTAAAGGAGTTGGAAAATTTCTCATTAAGAATGGATGAAGAAATAGAAGGAGAGTTGTAGACGAAGCTAAGAAAGTTGCTGAGGATGCCCTAAAATCCAAAGATGAAACCCTAGTAGCTAAGGTGGATGAGATTTTCAGATCTAAGCAATAAATTGCTACATTGAGGGATCATCTACATGATTCTAATAAATAAAATGTTAATGCCATAGGTGAGAATGAACATCTAAGAGATGAGAACACAAAGTTGAAATAAGAGTTAAAAAATGCTAATGCCCTGTTGAATAAGTTCAACAAGAGTTCTGCTAAACTTGATGAGAAAATCTTAGAACAAATGAGACATGGTGAAAGACAAGGAATATCTTTTTCCAAATTTGAAGTTGGTGATTCATTTGCTACTAAGGAAACTCGTGAAGAAGAAAAGACTACACCCAAGGTGAAAAATAGCAAACCTGGTAATAGGAATTATAGGCCGGTATGTTTCAATTGTCACAAGGAAGGACACATTGCTAATCTTTTTTGGTCTAAACCTAGTCCATATGTTCCTAGGTTTTCAAATTCTTTTGGTAGATCGGTTAGTTACAATGCTAGATTGAATGTTTTTCAAGGTAATTGTTATTACTGTAACAAGTATGGTCATAAGGTTAATGAGTGCAGGGATAGAATCAACAATGTAAGGCCATCTGTGAACCGGAGAAGTCCTTACCAAAGGGAGAGACAATTCAATGTTACCTATTCTATTTGTCACAAATTTGAACATACAACAGTGAATTGCAGGATGAGAATCGGTAGAGGCAATGCTGGACCATGGAGGAAAACTGGTATGACATGTTTCAATTGCAATAATATTGGACATCTTGCTAGGTCTTGCAGAGCGAAGAAAAATAATACTGGAGGTCAACCGGTGAGTAGGCCTGATCATAATAATGGAAAGAAGATTGTAGATGTTGAAGAAATTAAGAAGCAGATGAACGAGACATGGGTAAAGAAGGGAGAATTAAAGTCTTCTAAAATGACAAAGAACTCCACTACATTGGGTAATGTGGAGACTTCATCATCTAAATAAGTCAAATCAATTGGCTTAAGGGGAGAAAAACAAGTAAGATCTACAACCTATCCCCTAAGTTTGTATACGCGGTAAGATGTATCAACATGTTTAGATGCCTAATGATGTCTGATGGGGTAAATTATATTACATAAGATTGTATGTGGCCACATAATGTTTTTTGATTATGACATAGTGACCTTTATGTTTCTAACCATTGTGACCGGTTAAGGTTACTATTTGACCGTTTGCATTTATTACTTGGAATTAAGACGTTATAAAGGAACCCATTCCTTGGCTATTGTTCCTTCCTCTCCAATTACTATAGTAAGTTCATTGTTGAAAAATAGGAAACCCCTTAGGAGTGAGCTTACAATACTCTATTAGGGGCACACCCTCTTAGGAGCAATTAGTACCTTGTTAGAAGTACAATGAGATCTGTTAAGATCTACCTTGCTAGAGGATTTTGAACTCCTCAGAAGTCACCTTGTTAGAGGATTTATAAAATAAGATTTGTTAGGATCCACCATGTTAATGGATTTAGCCTTGCTAACCTATTAGAGTTAGCCTTGAGCAATGAGCTCAATTTGTTAATCTGGAATTGCATTGCTTGCCTGTAAGATCCAATTCAGTCTCTGAACTCTTGATGCAATACACAATCTTTGTCTCTAATCGCAACCACCAAAAACATGATCAACAACCCTAAATATCTAATTTAGCATCCCTTTATATAGTCTTTATTAAGTCATTTAAACATTAAAAAACAATCCACAAGTCATCCCTCAATTTGATTTAAATCATGAAACTTCACATCAATAAATATTCACATGTTGGCCCAAAAATGTAATACCAACATTTAATACAAAACATCATCATTAACTTAACCGCCTTAGCCATCTGATCATCAGGTATCAATCGGTAACTCAACCGGTTCACATAGAACAATTACCAAAAAAACTATCTTTCACACTGTTGAGTTAACTATCACAGTCGTAACTCTATACTCCTCTGATCATAATAAGACTCTGGTAATGATCGCATCTCCCAATATTCTCACCATCTCAAGCGCTACTCAAAACTCAAAACGGTTATTGTCTTGTTGCTCACCGATCAGAACACTTGGCATATATGCTTCACCTACTCATCCTGTCAATCAGTTAGGGTAACCTATGCACCAAAATTAATAGAGTTAATAAGTTGACAACAATGACAAACTTAAACTCATAATTTCCCTACCAAAATTCATCATGATGCCAACATATAGTAGGTCGGAAGAGGTTGGCTTTGCCTTGTTCCCACTTTGGTCGTTCCTGTGTGATTTTTTCCTCAACGGCAAGCCCTTAAAAAAGAAAATTTTCAAGTGGTCACAATCATTTTTCTCTTGCACCAACCACCCCAAGAGCTAGTGGGGGAGGATAATGTATGATATGATGTTCCGCTCTTACATAATTTTTGCAAGGGTATTTGCAGGATCATGGTATACCAAGCTATGGCCTTATGTGGCAATGAAAAATCAGAAAATCGGGGTTAGTCAACTTGACGTAAAAAGTTGAGCATCTTATCAACCTTATGTGAAAAAATTGTAAAAACAGAATCTGTAAGAAATTGAGTGTAGTTTCTAAACTACTAGCCCTTGTCTAAAAAAAAATTTAATCTAATTGTTCAATATAGTAGTACGAAAATTTTAAGAAAAAGATAAAAAGTACGTGTATGTTTGACCACCTTAATCTCAATCAAATGATGATATATTTTCATGAGATTCTAGATATAAGTAGTAGACTCATGCCCAGATGTGACGCATATTTTTGTGTAATTTTTTACCAAATAAATAATTAATTATGAATTTGCTGCTACAACTTATTCAAAATAAAAAAACTCTCGTGTCTAACCACCTTGACTAATTATAAACTTTACAAAATTGCAAACTTTTTTTTTTCTTATAGAAGACGAAGCATATAATGTGACGCATGTTTCAAATTTCAAAAAGGTTAAACCGTTTGAAAGTTATAGTTGTTTTTCAATCAGTCTATCAATTAGGACTTTAGAGATAACTCAATGAGAAAATAAGTAATAATTACTTACTGAACTCGAATTCTAACAGCAATCATATTGATAGAAAGTTGATAATGTCTTTAAGAAACCTTTTTTGTTTCATCAATTTCGGGCGAAAAAAAGTCATCAGCTACATGGTAAAAGTCTAGAGATTAGAGGAAATATGGTGAACATGTCGTTTTGGTTAACCATCCACGTTTGGCATTGCAAAGTCAAAACCCAAAGTAAAATCCAAGCCTAATCGTATATCCGATAACTCCCACCCAAATTCAACATTTCAATTTCAACACTCTTTTCAATTTTATGATTTTAAGTTTTTTTTCAATTTTTCAATTTTATATTTTTAGGTTATATATTATAATTGTCATTTTGTTTAATATTAATATTAGATAGCAATCGCATTAGTATTATATAATTATTTAAATATAAGTATTGTATCATATAAATTAGTATTATATTATTATTATTTATTTCTCTATTGTATAATAGTATAATATTAGTATTAATTATTTATTAATATTTATATTATAACAAGAAAGAGAGAGAGAGAGAGATTAGCTACATTTCCTTTCTTCTATTGGGGTAGATAAGAACAACCCTTCTAGATAAAATATCGCATAAGGCAAAATATCTAATGAGAGTAGGTTGTCCTTATAAAGAATAGGAGATCCGCCTTACTTTTTATAGGATTGAATTCTAGTATTGGAATCTCCCACAATTATCCACGTGCCTTCTATACATTGACCATGAATCTTGACCTTCGCAAATTGTGGTCCACAGATGTTAACTTGAGAGAAACACAAGTTATAAGCTAGAGCATCAAGCAAGCCAATAACTAGTGGAGAATTTAACGTGAACTAGAAAATAATTTATTTATTTTTTTTATAAAAAAAAGCATCAACATCTAAGAAAAAATACGAGTAAAAACTCAAGAAACTCTAACAAACCACATTTTTTGAAAATTTTTAGAATAAATTCTTATCAAACCCCAATATGATTTGACAATCTATTTTGCTTTTAATTACACTTTGTAATCCATGTAGCCCACTTGGCATGATAAGTGATCACTCTCATGTATAGGGGCTATTGGAATATTATAGTAACCACATTCGCCAATAATGGCAATTCGTACACAAGTAGTACAGCATGGTATTTGCTTATCTTAAGAATAGAGAATTCGTACCAGTATCACCTATATTAATTGTGCTTGAAAATCCAATGCACAAGACACCTGCCTCCATTACACCCCACAAATATTGAATATCCAACTTTTTTTTTGCCATCATTAGAACTGAAATAGTGTTTACGTTCAATCATTAATTTGTACCAACCAATGTGTCTCCTAATGCTTCATTAGTAGACAAGCTGACCTGGAATAGGCTAAACAGCAAACTAAAACGTCAGTCTTGTGAAGGCAATTATGAAAAAAAATGGAGTGTCCCCTTGGTAAAGAAACGAACATATATAGGATATTAAAACTATACAAAAAGGGATCATACCCAGTATCAATGTCTGAGACTCTGAACCACTAATTACTAGCAAAGAATAGTAATGCCTATACCATATGGCAATGAGTTACAATCACTTATTTAATTTACAAGCAGTAAAGAATTTGGTCAGTGAAAAACCATCACCAACTCATGCCCTCCCTTCTTTCTACTAAGAATTAATAGTACACAACGGAGTTTAAACTAAGAGCATTGTTGAATACAAAGCTGTCTTTTTCTGGCATCCGAAGCATTTGCGAGGTCATATATTTTGGTCTTGCCATCATCACATGTCAATGTAAATGAATTTCCACTATCCATTTCCTGCAACAAAGTAGAGGCAAGGTTGATTAGCAAAAGAACATGACTGCTACAAAAACTTATCAAACTAAAAATATCGACCGTAAAAGAAATAGAAATTTTAAGATTTTCTCCATCACTTTTTGGAATTTAGATATGAAAATGGCAATGCTTATGGCCTCTGTACCTGGCAAGAAATAGTTCTGTCATTACAATTCCACCTGCTTGTTGGCACACAATCTAGATAATGGCACCAGCTGCAATGTTTGTTTGCATTCTCTCCACGAAATAGCATTACCAAGCCAACGGTAAACCTGCAAAACAAACCTCCCAGAATGAGCCTTAGCATATAACCCAAATTTAATCCTCTCCCAAACCAAGCTCTCTTAATTCTCCCCACCTCGTCTATGGGATAGTGAACATTCCAACAGTATGCAGCAAGCTGGCAAATCATAAGAGAGGAGTACCAGATACCTAATTCCTGGACTATAATGTTATCTTGATAACTATCTTACTTACTGTGGCCTACTCTAGAAGGCATGCATACTGACAGATATCAAAGCAGCTGTGATGCATATATATTTTGAAGATTAAGAAAAAAAAGCTTCTTGGCTAAGCAAAAGAGAAATGCTTGTCAAATGAATCTGTAACATGCCATTTTGACGCACCGTGTCAATAATGTATAGTTGCTATTATGTATCATTTTTTTATGGTGCATATCACAGAATAATGTGCGCCTAGGGCCAATGCACAAGGCTACAAAATGATGTATGCATCACATATTGAACATCTTACAAAAGGAGGCATGTGGACCAAAATGCTCATTAATTCATTTGCAAGAAAAAAAGGGAATTGTCAGGCACATGACCCAGTTGCCACAAACTATGACAGTTTTAAAAATGTGTACGTGACAGAATAAAAGGCACGCATTCAAACCGGCTAATTGGATGTACTATAAGAGATTCTCTTCACCACCTAGAAGACAGACAAATAAAACTTTTAGAAAGAAACAGATCCCAGGCATCGGGAAAACGACTCTCTAGAAATTAGGAAAAACATAAATGGAGTATTTAATGTGAACATTGTTGCAGTAGTAATATTTTGATAAGAAAAATATGTTGCAGGAAATTTGTCACAAAATGAGTATTTATCAGGAATCACAACCAGAAAATCTTTGGAGTGTATACAATTGGACACAAGTACTTCAAAGTGTTTACTACCACCCTAAAGCATCCATGCCAGGGAATCAACGTCTATCTGTGAGATATATGAATTTAATCTGGAATAGAAACATGAATGATGATTAAGTCAAATTAATTTATTTAAGAAAAATATGAACAAGCAAATATTTGCCATTATAGATGGCATAGAAAAGTGTCTATTCTAGCTAATAAGGGAAAATACTTGTCTCTTTATTTATTTCTTCTAAAGCATTAGAGAGAATTTTGCACCACAATGTCAATAAACAAGTTACAGGAGGGTTGCTATAACATGCTAGAACTTTGAGGAGGTGAAATCTCAAAAATAACAGGCGAATCCTCTCTAGAATTGTGTTGCACAAATTACTTGTTGCAGAATAAGTGCGTTCCCTTATAAAAGAAGAAACATAGCAGACTTATTCTTTGCACCTTACTAATTCACCATGCATTCTATGGCTTGTCTATACTGCTCCTCTCGTATAGTTGCTCTTAACCTTTCCAAATCTAACTCCTTAACTGTTTGTCTACACTGGGAATGCCAATTCTTTACTTGAGCTTTTAGACATTTTTTTGTAATTATGGTCTAAAAATATATCCATAACTTGATAAAATAATAAATAAATCCTTTTACTAAATATTGTCTTTATATCTGTCCATGATTTGATCAAAACATAAGGGCATATCATAAATCACTTGAAATTGTGAAATCTCTTGAAAGGGGGGACCTCTCCATTGGTGCAACGCTAGTTCAATGATTTAATATGAATTCCATGTTTTATTATGTCAAAAGATTAACCACAATCCCAACGGAGTTTCTAACCTAAGATTATCTCCTCTTTAATTACCACTAAACTGTTTCTCAAGACTTACATAAATTTTCAAGCAAAGTCAGCTAAGTCTTCCAAAATGTTTGCTGTTCCTGATTGGAAGATGACTAAGGATCAATGCCAAATACAAATAACCAGGATACTACTGGAGACAGAGCATTTGGAATGGCCTCATCCACAAATCCCAATAAGCAGACCAAGTAACAGAGGTCCCTTCCTCATTTCCATCTCAGCAAAGATTGTCCAAATCTCAACAGCTACTGTATTGGTAGAAATCCCCTTCTCTAATTTCAATACATGAACCTTGTCCTAGAAAATCATCTTTTATATTTGTGTTTATGCAGGTTGTGGTTGGAGAGATATCTAAACATTAGAATATTCATGACCTTGATCATCCATATGTACAATAATATAACAGAAACAAAATGAAATTGAAGCAAAACTCACCCAATAATTAGTAGAATAAGAGCCAACAGCCCCAGAACATATTGGTATGGCTTGTGCTTAGATTTGGCAATTGAATTTGTACCATAACCAGGGGGAACATCCCTTAGGTTTACCCATCCATACTGAGGCCGAACCAGAAACACAAATCCAAGAAGAAATCCAGATAAAAACCCTCCAAGATGGGCAAAGTTATCTACATGAGGTAGTAATCCAAAAGCTAAGTTGACAACAATGATAAGAATTAGCGTAAGGAGTGCTGCAAACTGCATAGACAAATCATAAGCATTAAATATTAGGTAAAAGAAATTCCACCAATATCAAAGTACCAGAACGAAATACTAACTTTAAGACTTTACTCTCTAATTATGTTAGAAAAGAGTGAATGGAAATTGCTACTAGCCTTATTGGCATAGATTGTCCAGTTTGTAATAAGTTCTGAAAGCATAGCTCCTAATAACCCAAATAAAGCACCAGATGCTCCAACTGATACACCATTCTGGATAAAAAGGGCTGACATCACACTACCACCAAAAGCAGAGACAAGATAAACTATTCCAATCCTCACTGCAGACGAAAAACCTCGCGATATTAGATACTAGGTATTTGGATATTTCATTGTTTTTCCATTGAGAAAATTCAGTAACACGTGTAATCTGTAAACAAAACACATTAACAGTCTAAAAATTGACTCTGCTTTAACTAAAGCAATTGCATTGCAATCAAACTAGCACTTGCACCAAAACTTAATTTACATTAGTAATCTAATCCATGATTCTATTTATAAAGACATCAGAATTAGTACAGCTAAACCAGACAGAATATGCTTACTTGCCAAGATGGTACACAAATAACAAGCACATCGTGCCTCAATAGTAGAGCATTGAAAATAAAACAATACCATAGTCGAAGCCTAGTGACTTCTTTCTTCAAAACATGCATTTACCAAAACAAAAGTCGGCAGCCTGAGAATGTCCATACCAAGTATGTCTCTTTTAAATGAAATTTACAATCCAGTGAACATCATTTTTATGTCACTTAATATTAATACCAAGTCAAAACCTCATAATTTTTAATGATGTAATTTTTGATGCATGTATAAAAGCATCTAACACACATCTGTGACATCTTCTTGTCTGAAGTGGATGGGATTAGCATTCATGGAATAAATAAGTAGTGTGAGAATGGAAAAGGAAGTGCTAAACAACAGAAGGTAAAAATTGGATGACATTCAAAAGGACAGTAATTAGCAAGATTGTGTGTTAATCTTATTTAATTAAAAAACCTAATCAGAACAAAATTTTGGTACATAAGTTATGTCTGAGATAACCAAGAAATGAAAGCAAGGCACAGATTTTCTGAACCCCAAAATTTTGCAAACAGAAAAACAGTATGTGTGCCTGCATGTGCATGTATGACCTTGCGCAACAGTGTACACAAGACCATACAATATTAAATAATTAAAATTAAATACATAAGCAATCTGTGCAGACAAAAGTGTCGATTGTAAGTACAAGTCAAATTTTGATTTAAATATCTACTTATGAATTTGTTTTATTTCTTAGATTATGTCATGAGGATTGATAATGGGGGTGCCCACCCCTTACATCATGCAGGGATAGCACTATATTCAATGCTCTCTGGGTGGGGTACACTGCCAGACGTACAGTTCTCCTTCCTTCACTCCAGCATGAAATCCTCAACTCCTGTCACCTCCTATAGGGCAGCCACTCCACCTTCTTTTCGCCAACATCTCCCTCCTCCAGCTTGACACTGACCTCCTATCTCCTCCTACAGGCAATCCAATTCTCTTCCTCTCCTCCACCTTTATTCTGCAATCCACACTCCTCTGTCTTGAAAGCCTCTCCTTCCTCCGCATACTCCTCCAGCCCTACAGGCCTACTACACACTCCACTGAAGCAAGGATATTACATCAGCATTTCCACCAGCAATAATATATCCTTGGAGAGATCTGAACCTTGGCTCCAACACGATAGCCAAGTGATCCTACTATTTGACCATAACGCCGTTGACTTGGAAATGTATTTTTGTTAATCTAATTTATTAGGTAGTTTTTCTTGAAACACTTGGTGGACTACAGTGGAGCCTCCAGGCACAAATGGCATACTTTAACGACCAGAAAATGTTTACTTTATAGGGAAACATTTGTTTTCCCCAACATTTTGTACAAAGCACCAGGGAATCACTTCCTAATTGTAAACGTTTTATTCCCCTTGTAGGAATGTGAAATGCTATTTCTATATACTGTAGAATGGGAAAGCTATCTATATATAATTGTATCTAGCTACAGAACAATGTACTATTAACATAGTTTGTGACTGTACATATGTCTTAAACATAGATTTTTCAGTTTTATAAATGTTCAAAACATCAAAATCACAAGTCCCAAGAATGATTTTAAAAACAAATCCTATTAAATTCTTATTTGTTTTCGCAATTTCCTATGGTCTATCTTCTATGTTATCAATAAATTAGTGTCTGTGTTTTTTTATAATTCTAATCTTTGTAAGCTCTCTTTTACCATCTCCAAATTTCTCTGTTATTTCCACAATTTGAAGCTATTATACATGTGATGAATCTTTAGAACATATTTTGTTACTATGAATAGCAGCACTCATCTTAGTTCCCTTTTGACATGTTTTAAGCTGGTTAAAATGTTCTGCAAATGTTTATCGTAACCATGCACAATACCACGTGAGTAATATGGATCATGTTCAAAACCTGTCATCTTTTAAAATTTGCAAATAGCCCCATGAGTAAAGGGCTAGAATCATAAATTAAACATTAAAATATATATATGCATGTGTGTGTGCATGTTTGTGAATTTCTGTACATGTGTATGTGTGCATGTATACACATACGTTTGTTTGTATGCGTGTTGTTCACATCTTGAACTATTTTAATACTTCATTAGTTTTAATTTGCACCAACCTCATGCAGATATGCTTGGAAGCAGAAGCACTAATAGTGAAGGAATTACTAACAAAATGAGCCAGACGCGCTACTAGAAATCTGACATATAGAATATAAACACCCCACAGGCAAACACGCTATCTGTTCTTAAACAATCCTGGCTTCAGGCTCTTCAGTCAAGGGCTCACCATCTTCCCTGTTTGCTAGAAGTTTTGACTATTTCCATATAAAAGATAACAAATAAGACTGCTAATTTATTTACATAAGCAAATTTAGTGGTTTATTCATTCCGAATTGATCATTCATGCTAGTAAAATCTAACCTCAAAACATGGAAATCTGGTCCCTCCCTAATAACTAAGCTCTTCAAAAAAAAGTATACACAATGCAATAAGGAGCATAAACCACACAATAGATGTATAAGCAGCAGAAAGAGTGCAAAAGATGTTCAACGAGTTGAAAACTTGAAACAGCACAATAGATATTCAAGGGGCAGAAATATTTAATAAGTAGTAGAAACAGTGCAATAGACAGTTTTGATCACGTTGAACTTGAAAATTTTACATCTAAACATCTGAGAAATATAATTGATAGAGTATGGTATCCAAGCACATAAATATCTACGATATCTTATAAAACTCACCAAAGCCAAACTCCTGCTCAAGGCGAATCCCTATGAACAAGAGACTCAGCATGTTGGCAAGCAGATGAACTACCCCAGCATGCAACCAAATACATGTGATAAGGCGCCATCCTTGGTGCTGTTTGACCACTTTATTCCACACAAGAGCTCCCATTTTCTCCAAACTACAGCAAAATGAAAAATTAATGAGAGAAGGCAAATAATGCATGTATATCAAACAAAATCTGGTCTACTGTAAACAATTGTATTTGCACAGATTTCCTCAAGTTGTTTAGCCTTTTAAAATAAACAACTGATTATCCTGACATATTCGTAACTGAGTGTCAAGCCCATTTAAAAGACCTGTTCTACAGTGAAAAGTATCAATCCATTTAGCCACAACTACAGATCAAAATAAATTTAATGCAATTTACTGCCACGATTAAACACTAATACATATTTTGACGTCTGATGCCTGAACCAAATTATCAGCTATTTAGGCTTTAGCTATAAGCATATTATACTTTAATGAATATAAGTCCAAAAATGACCATTTGCAGCAACATAATGTGCTTGGAAACATCTTTGTGATCCTTGAAAGGTATATCAGAAGAGATATTTTATTATAGATTTAACTTGAGATCAGTGTTGGCCACTGTTACACCTTACATTTCTTTTATTAATCTTTGAAATATATATTGTTCCAATATAATGGATACAACTGCATATTGGCTTATATTCTGAAAATATTACTTTCACAACCCAGAATTTCTTCACAAGAAATAAAATTGGTAGACATGAGGTTTTCAAAGTCCATGAATATGAATTAAATGCTTCCGACAAAACCTGTGAGTTTGGTTTGCATCAAACTCATAATAGAAATTGTCAAGGAAAACCAATAAGTACTGCACAGGCACTTCCCAGCATGGGAAGGTGACAGATTTTTTAGAAACTTAACAAGTTACTAGAATATAGGCTGTGTTATTTTTGACAATTATAGAATCTCCTGTCCAAGGGGTTTAGCTTAGTTGGTTGAAGCAATGAGTTCTCATTGTGGAGACCTTGGTTCAAATCCCAAGAGGGACATCTTTGTGGAATTCTAAGTTGTGACTCTTGGTCTTCCATTGGTTGTATTTGTCTCATTGTAAAAAGGTGGATTTATAAGTTGTGACTCTTGATCTTCCATTCATTGTTTCTAGTGTGGCTGCTTGTAAGGAGCTCGTATTTGTCTTAGTTTGATGGTTGAATAAAAGGTTTGTAATGCTCGAATGAGCAAAGATTTGTAAACGATCTATAATATAAAATTTATAGAATCTCCTGCTGAACTTCAGCTACCAAATCACTTTGAGGTAATTTTTGGCCTTCGCGCAGATGGGAACTAATAATCAAATGTATAACCTTTTAAACACTTGAAGATGATTGTTCTATATTCCTTCCTCGTAGTTTTAAGTTTAACTTGCACTAATATTTTCCCAATTGCACAACTACAAATACCAACCCCACATTGACACAAGCAAAAGAATTCAGCCATGAACAGACTTGTTTGAATTTAAAAGGTCTACAACAATCAATGGTTCCCCTTGATTATAACTTCTTCTTGGATTTCCTTGCAGCATTCCTGATTAGCTATTGTCACTTGTACTTTTGAGTCCCATTGACCTACACTGACGATTTGTGACTTAAATAATTTATTTCTATCTTTCTATTATGTACCACCCACCTTCCATAGAATCAACAAATATTCTAACTTAGGAGCTGGAGGAATGAACCATTGATGCAAATCCAGAATTGCTGTCCAGCGATAGAACTTAAACCCAGAACAAGAACAGAGAAAGTATACATAGACAACAAAATTGAAGTACACTCAACGGTAATGTAATGAGTCAAATACGCTTCACTAGAAGTGGTATAACAACTGGAGGCGTAGGAAATTTTTATTTTATTTCAAACTTATGGTGCAGAGTTCTCCCAGACATAACATTCGGTTTTATTTAGAACATAAACATAATGCTGTTATCAAAGCTGAAGATTACAGATATTGAAATTTCATTTCAAAATTTAGGTACAGAGTTTTCCCCTATAAAACAGCATATTTTTGTTACAAACACTACAGTGCTGTCAGATCTCATCCCCCGGATCCTGCTTTGAAAATTCAGAAATGTGCTTTTATATTTCTGCTTCAGATTTTGATTATTTCAAATAAGGTCAATGGCATGTTTTGTCATTTCCTTCTCAGCAAGGTCTACTGGCTCTGGAGGCACTCATATCAATAGAACTAGGTGCAAACCATGGATGAATTTGGCAGAACAGATGCCGGTGTTGGCTAGGAAGCCAAATTTGAGTTTGATCATTATGGGTGGTTGAGTCTATGAAAGCAGACCATTGTTAGTTCTTCCGATTGAAGAAAGATCCTTCAGAAGTTTCTCCAGATCGTATTAAAAACATTGAATACACATGTTTCACGACACTGGCTTCCAAGGCCAAGCACAAGATACTTAAAATAGTATATACCCATCCTAACAAATCGCATTCCAGCGCCTAATACAAACACCCACCACTTGAACAGATGTTACAAAAGCTTAAAGAAGAACATACCCCACACAAGATAAGACATGAAAAAAGTCTAAGAACACGATAGATAGTACACATGAAAAGGCTTAAATAAATTTAAAAGAAAAATCTAATGGCTTTATAAATAAGACATAAGAGAAGACCTGAAAAAACTTTTAAGACAATTTTTTTGATAATGTAAATTGAACGATGAATTTAAATACATACGTTGAGGATGATGGGCCAAACAGAGGATTCTCCTTGAGGGGCTGGAATGAGAACCTTCCCAGAAACCTGATGGTACAGTTGTCACGTCCTGAATCCTTAGGACAATTATTGATGAACATTGCCACAATGAATACTGCAACATTCACTATCACAAATAGTGTGATAAGCCAGGCACCCATCTTCCTCCTGTTATACCTGTCATCAAAATATGGCACCGCAGAGGCCCTCATTGCAGAATCATGAATCGGGTGGACTGTTTTACTATCTCTTCGGCTGCTATCAATTGATCCTCTTCCTTCGATATCCAGATGATTGGATTCCCCCATTATAATTAGGAGGGTATCTCAGCCCAATCTGAAGGCAGGGAAAAACAATCTAAAAACAACTAATTCCAACTCCACTCTTCGTTTACCTAATTCCCCGATTCTGCAATACCCAGCTAATTTTTTTGGCAAAATTAGACTACCCAGATAGATATTTGCAATAATACCCGTGAAAAATCTTTGGACAAAATTAATCAAACCCAATTAGTTTTTTGGGGGTAAGGTTGAGCCTAAAAACCCACATGAATTTCATTGATGTTTCAATGTCCCATGGTTCCTTTAAAACTCACCTGAATTGAAGCATTTCATTCTAGGGTAAACTATCTTGCTTAAAACATGTACTGTATTGCTGTCTAAGCACCGCCACTCATTTCATCCAATGGGTCAAATTCTTAGCAATCATTATTTGTTGCAAGCAAGGATTTGCTGTAATGACAAGGTGAGAAAGGTTGGATTAGTAAGTCAAAGTAACCAGACTTCATCATGATAAAAAAAATCCTTTCCGGGGTCCACATTACAATGTGTTTTCCAAATTCATCCCACCTACAAGAAACACAAATAATTGAGAAATTTGGCCTTAATTTGCGAATAAATAGTCACTCTATTGCAATATTCAATTATTTGTCAATTTCCCATGTTTGAAGTTTATTCTAGTGTTTGGCTTAAAGAGTACGTTAATGTTTGGTCACTTGCTCTTTGGTCATGGTATGGTGAGTTAGGTGGTCTAAGAGAAAAATATATTTCGAGAAATGGTCATTTATGGTTTTTAAATTATTATTCTTCAATCGTGGCCTCACAACAAACCTTAAAAGTAAATCTAACCCTTTTGGATGTCATATGCAAGTGTAGGGAATAAAACAACTTATGAATAATATATAAAAACAATAATAATATCAATTATAAATTAAATTGTAGTTCAATTTTTTTTTTAATGATGAATAAAGTTTCATTATTTTATATAAACTAAATAATAATAATATACTATTCATTAAAGAGGAGTTGGTAGTAGAAAGCACTCCCTTAAAGTCTAAGAGGGACCAAGTCTAAATTAATAGTTAAGTTGACTTAAGTCTTAATATAAAATAATTCGAACAACGATCAAAAGGATTTTTAAAAATCTCCACCCTCTTATGAACAAGGGGAATCATCGAAGTAATTAGTTGAAAACCAAACTGGGAGAGCATTTTGGGGAAGCGATGGAAGCGAGAGGGAGAGGGAGAGGGAGATGGAGGCCGCAGAATAGCAGGTTTACAGAAGAATATATCCAGGGCGGACGCAGGGTCAGATTTGGGGCTAGGAAATCGAAGGAGTCATTCAGAGAGAAAGTAGTGCTGCTGGACATTGAATTGCCAGAGGACATCGATTTGGATGTTGAACTTTGGAGCAAGTTGGCAGTTATCGGGCAGTTTGTTGGAGCAAGATTGTCTAGGGTTCGTATCAGGGATTGGGTGGCTATCAACTGGAACCGTGAAATGATCCTGAAATTCATCCCCAAAGGATTCTTTATGGTGGTTTTTAATAGCGAAGAAACCAGGAATGATATTCTGAATCAACAGAATTGGTTTTGCGATTTGAATCCTCTTTACCTACAATCATGGCAACCGAATTTTGATCCGACTACATTAGGAGTATATGAGAATCTGGTGTATATCAGATTATACAATCTTCCAATTGAGTATTGGGGGGACACGAGCCTGGAATGTATTGGAAG
Source organism: Thuja plicata (assembly GCA_018584345.1). NCBI lineage: Eukaryota > Viridiplantae > Streptophyta > Pinopsida > Cupressales > Cupressaceae > Thuja > Thuja plicata. Next base: position 6,549,230 of record MU224140.1, read on the forward strand.
GTCTCTGGGGACTCTGTTAGAAGTAGATGAAGGAATCAAAGAAAATGATTTGTATCTCTATACGAGAGTCAAGCTAGCGGCAGTCAAGAAGTTACCCAATACCATTTGTCTCAGAGTTGGAGGAAGCATATGGAAACAACAAGTGGAAATAGAAGAACTAAGATCAAGTGATCTGAATGTTGGTTTCAGAGGTATAGGATCGAAGGAAAGAATAGATAAATCTAAACCAGCAAAAATCTGGGTCAAGAAAGGAGGAGCACAAAAAATGGTTACAAAAACCGATTCTGCAGAAAAGGGGTTAAAACAAAAACAAGACATTAATGCCAATGTCGAGGCTTCCAGAAGTATAGGCGAATGCTCGGGGTCAGGAGAAAAGCAATTATCTAAGGAGAACGACCTGCAGACAGAGACTCCTCTTAAGAAACAAAATTGTTCAGATAGGGAGATAGAATATGATAGAAATTTGGAGGAGAATTTCGATTTATCTAATGAATTGGAAAATGTTGATCCAAGGAACATTAGCCAATCGGTCAATGTCATCCTGGGAAAGACCAAATGTGGTAGGGGAAGGAGGAACAACAAACAAAAAAGAGAAGAAAGGGCCTCAAAAAAAGGGATTATTAATGTATTTGACTTTCTGAGAAAATCCAAGGGAGCAGGGGCCTCCCTTGGAGAGAGATGAAGATTTCTACTTGGAACGTCAGGGGTTTATTAGCCCCTGACAAGAGGCGCTTGGTTAAACGAGCGTTTCATAAGTCTGAGAATGACATTATTCTCATTCAAGAGACCAAATTGAACCTTGATGAACCACTTAGTTTTCTTCATTCTTGTAATATGTGGGAAGGTTGCTTTCATGAAGCCAGTGGGTCATCGGGAAGCCTTGGGGTGTTATGGAATCTCAAACGTGTAAAGATGACAAATCTGGCCACAACCTCCAATTGGATGTATGGGGTTGCCACAAACCTAAACAACAATGATGTTTTTCATATCTTTAATGTTTACGGTCCAATCAAAATAGCAGACAAGTTGAAAGTATGGATGGAAATCTCTGCCAAGTTGTCTACCATCAAGAGTGAAAGAGCTATTATAGGAGGTGACTTCAATGCTCTAATGGAACCAGAGGAGAAATCAGGGGGGTTGCGTATGTCCAACCAAGTCATGGAGGATTTTAGAGTCTTTGTGAACAATAATCAATTGACAGATGTGGTCCCTTCGAATGGTAAGTACACTTGGACTAACCATCGAGAGAAATTCACTAGAATATCTGAAAGATTAGACAGATTTCTAGTAGGATCTTTTTGGGTAGAATCTTCCTTCAGTCTCGAGACAATCATCCTTCTAATGTCTCTATCTGATCATTATCCAGTTCAGCTCAGTATTAAGGAAGTTTGTTATGGGAGGAAAGGCAGGTTCAGATTTCAAGGAATGTGGTGGAGAGATAAGGACTTTCTCCCGCAGGTGGAAAGGTGGTGGAAAGATAGTGATATTTTTTAAGGAACTCCAAGTTTATATTTTATTAAGAGAATTAAATCCATGAAGGACAATATCAAAGCATGGAATAAGAACTCTTTCAAGAATGTTTTTGCGAAAAGAAGCAGAGTAGAGGTAGAACTCGAGGCTCTCAACTTACAAATCATTGCTTCTGGTATGTCCAATGAGGACTACATAATAGAAAAGTCACTTAAGAGCGATTTGACGGAGATCCTTCTCAGAGAAGAAATATATTGGAGGGAGAGATCGAGGGACAATTGGATCAAAGAAGGGGACTCCAACAATAAATTTTTTCACGCTTCAGTTAAATCAAGGAGATCTGCGAACTGTATCCACCGTATTCAGGACACGCAAGGAAGTTGGCAGGAAGAAATTGCGATCATCGAAGGTATCATGGTAGATCACTTCAGAAATCTACTTGGAGATACTAGGGAAGTTAGGATGAGTGAGCCCTTTGAGTTATTGGAAGTCATCCCTAAGGTGGTTACCGAATCAGACAACTCAGAATTGATGCGGCCTTTCTCGATACAGGAAATAAAAAAGGCAACATTCGCAAACCATTCTGACAAAGTTCCAGGGCTCGATGGGATGCCTCCGGAATTGTTTTAGAAGTACTAGAGCTTTATAGGAGAGGATATACTAAAGGTGGCGGAAGATTTTAGGAAGCATGGTAGATTTTTTAAAGAAATTAACAACACAGTCATCGTCTTAATTCCCAAGAAGAGGGATTGTGAGACCATGGTAGATTATAGACCAATATCATTATGCATCTCTCTCTACAAAATTTTGTCTAAGGCGATGGAAAATAGACTGAAGCCTATGCTGAGTAGAATCATTTCAGCAGAACAACACGGATTCGTCCCTGGGAGGGAGATCATGGATAGCATCATTCTGGCAGGAGAAGTCATCCATTATATTAAATCTGATAAATCTCCAGGTATGATTGTTAAAATAGATGTTAATAAGGCATATGATAAAGTTAGATGGTCCTTTATCAAGGAAGTTCTTATGCGGTTTGGCTTTGATCATAAGTGGATTAGATGTATTTACCATTGTATATCTACTGTGCACTTCTCAGTATTGGTGAATAGTTCATTAAGTGGCTTTTTTCAAGCTACGAATGGGTTAAGGCAAGGTGATCCCCTGTCCCCCTCTTTATTTGTGTTGATGGCAGAAGTATTGGGCAGAAATATTAAATTGCAATCTTTAGTGGGTCGATGGAGAGGAGTGTCGGTTCATGAAAATTTGGCCCTGATTATGCATTCACAATTTGTCAATGATACAATACTCTTCAGAGAAGCGTCGGTTAGGGAAGCCAAGGTGATGAAATAAATTCTTGACTAATATGAAATAGGATCGAGCCAGTGTATGAACAAACAAAAATCAGTATTATACTTTCTGAACACCAATCAAAAGTTAGGTAATAAGATTTCAAAGGTGCTGGGTTTTGCAGCAAGAGAATTCCCTATTACATATCTTGGTGTCTCGTTATTTGCAGGTAGACTAGATCCCAAAATATGGGAGGACATCTTGAGCAGGTGTCGTCAAAAAGTGGGAGCATGGAAAAATAAATGGTTATCTCAAGCAGGTAGGATCCAAATGATTAAGTCTGTTCTTTCTGCAGTTCCCATCTATTATATGTCAATATATCAAATGTCCAATAAAGCAGCATCAGCATTAGACAGATTACTTAAAAATTTCTTGTGGGAAGGATCGAAGATGGACAAAAAGATACCTCTTATCAATTGGGATGTGGTATGCCTGAAAAAAGAGGATGGTGGGATCGGTTTAAGGAAGATGGGTTTTCAGAATAAAGCATTAGGAGCCAAACCGGCGTGGAATATGTACAAATACCCAGCCAAACCGTGGTGCAAAGTGATGGTATCCAAATATTTGGACTCATCAGAATCGGATAGGATCCTCAGGGTGGCCAAGTCAGTCAAAGGCTCACATATTTGGAATTTTATCTGGAATAGTCGAGACATAATTACCGATCATCTTTCATGGAAGATAGGTAATAGAAATAGAGCCAGCTTTTGGAGGGACTCATGGAATGGGGATCTGCCCCTTTCTGACTTCTTTGAAGAGGACTGGATCGACCTGTTGGAAGCTTCTAAGGGGTCTAGGGTGGCGGAATATTTCAAATCTTCAGATTACTCTTCTACAAAGGATTGGATAATAGTGGAAGCCATCAACTCTAAAAATCAAAAGAAGTTATTGGAGATACTATTAAGTAGGAGAGTGCCCCATTCAACTAAAGAAGACCAACTAATATGGAGTGCATCCAAATCTGGGGACTACAAAGTCAGGCTGGGATACAAAATTCAAAGGGTTAGAAAGAAGGAAAGTCATTGGCCATCGGTACTCTGTTGGGGCAAATGGCCTCTTCCTAAAGCCGGAGCCTTCCTATGGATTGCCCTGCACGGTAGGATACTGACAAGTAGAAGATTGAGAACTATCGGGATAGAAGGATTGAATTGGTGTGTACTCTGTAGACAAGAGGAAGAGACGGTGGACCATCTATTGTAATGGTGCCCTTATGCAAAATCATGTTGGGATTGGTTATTAGGTATGGTCCAATGGAAGGTGGTGATAAATGCCACGCTCAAGGAGTTCCTGTCATCATGGTCGATCGATAGGAGAAAATCTAAGTGGGGAATTCTTTGGATCATTTGTCCTTCCATGCTAGTGTGGCATATTTGGGAGGAACATAATAGAAGAATCTTTGAAGAACTTTCAAAAGAAGTTGATATTCTATTGCATGATATCAGACATGTTATAGAAGAAGTCTTGAATAGCAGGAGTCAAGGCCTTCTATATAAATACAAATTGAAATGGGACTCAGAAATGGAGGACTCATGGACACTGAACCAGTCTAGGGATCACATCCTGAAGGACAGGAAAGTCAAGAGGCAACATGTGTTTTGGCAGAAACCTCAAGTAGGATGGGCGAAACTTAACTTCGATGGTGCAAGCAGGGGCAATCCGGGCAGTAGTGGGATTGGTGTCTTAATCCGTAATTTTGCAGGAGAAGTGGTTAAGGCTATGTTAGGATATATAGGAATCACTACAAACAATGTGGCAGAGATTTCAGCATTAGAGAAGGGCCTTCACTGGTGTGTGATTAATAGAACATCCAATCTCATAATAGAAGGGGACTCCCAAGTTATTTTGAACGGTATTGTGAAATCTAACTTTCACTCATGGAGACTGGCTTATTAGTTACCATGATTGAGGACCACCTTAATAGCATTGGACAATTCCATATACAACATGTATATAGAGAAGGCAACAAGGTGGCAGACTACTTGGCCAACATGGGGATTGAAATAGCATCGACTCATGAATTGGACTTCACAGATACCCTACCAACAGATCTGCAAAGGATAATTTCAACAGACCAAGTTGGTCCTCCAAAAGTGGGCATAGGATGAGGAGGTGACGGCTAACGGCGGGGGCAGGGAAGTGCATCTTTAGCCCGTGACTTTTTGGAATATATTGTACGCAGAATCTCTGCGGTACTATGAAAGATGTGAGACTTAGATGTAACCTGTGTACCAAGGCTAAAGTCAGGAGGGTAGAGTTATAAAGAGATCCAGCAGGTGCGAATTAAACACCAAAGAAATGGAAAATTATTTAGGAATCACATGTGGATGTGCTAAAGGAGTGACAAAGGAGGCACCCGAAAATCAGATCGCTCGCATCTTCAAGAAGGCCAACAAGTAGGAGCATGAAATGATAGTGGTGATTTTGGGTGAGGATTTTTGGTCAGTAGGCCATGTGCACGATGGAGTCCTGATTGAAGAGTTGTATCGACCGGTGATTTAGGTGGTCGAAAATACTTTGGCGCTCAATGCCATAACATGTAGAACTGTGGAGGAAAGCATGTGTCGTGAAGTGCTAGGATAACTTGATCACATTACAGTCTACCTAGTCAAAGGATGTATGATCAGATGCTTCTGGCTTAATGTGGAAGGTAAGAAGAAGAAGATGAGCAAGGCATGGTCTTTGTTCAAAAGAGGGATTCTCAAAGACTACAGCCTGGAAAAGTTTGATACTTTTGCCAAAGAGAATGAGGATTTTTTCCCTGAAGGGGTGGTGGATAGGATACTATCCATTGGTAATGCTATCATGTACTTGTACAACTGAGCCAGATGGCCAGATCTAAATTTGTTATGATACAACATTTTGTAACCACGGTTTTTATGGAAATAGAAAGGGTACTGCCCCCTAGGCAGATCTTGCTTTAAAAAAAAGTCTTAATATAAAATAATAAAATGATAAAGGGCAAGAACAATACCATAACGAGGATCACAATCATCTATTTACTTTATGAATCAATGAGGGTAGAAACATCATCAATTGGTTCCCAACCAAAGAGAGCACATTCTTCCTCTCACTCATCACATATATGTTGTTGGGAAAAAATAGAAGGAATAGATAAATCTAGGTGACAAATTTTCTCAAAAAAATCATTAGCTGGGGGCACCACTTTCATGAGAAGAGGTAGATGATGGTAGAGAGGGTTGATACCAACCATGCAACATGATCTCTAGTTCTATTGAGATAGGAGTCATGCAACTAGGATCCAAAATTCCTTCTAGCAAGGTGATTATGTTCACATATGTACCCATGTGGAAGGGAGTGTCCTTAGTTAGAAGAAAAAGGTGAAAAGTTATTTTTGCGCCTTGAATCTACTTGAGTGCAATATAGTTGTAATGTAGTAGAAATGAGGTATTCACTAGTTTATGCATGTGAACTAGGAACTAGGCTGATTCCTATTTCATTACAATAAAGAGGGTGGATCCACTTAACTCAATCTTAAAACTTATTAAAAATAATCAGACCAAAGGTGAATCCAACACTCTTTGCTTGAGTTGAAAATGACTATGGAAAGATGTGGATGGCATGTGAGGATTTGGGCTAGAAGGTGTTGTAATCACCTAAAATTGGTCTAGTAAACTAAGATCCCCTAAGTTTGATTAATTGGCCTAAAAACCTAATCAAAGGCATTTAAACACTAGGCCTAATTATGTGAGAAAATTCGATCAAACATGTTTGCATAATTAAATCAATATTTTTATCAATCATTAACTAAATCTCAAATCCTAGCATCAAGGCTATCAAAATTGGTAAATCAAAGTCATTTAATTAAAAGTCCTAACACTTTTAATTAAGTGAACTCATTCAACCCATGTGTGTGCATCAATTTCTAATTAAAAGGGAATTAAGAGGAGGAAATTGCTATTTTGTCTCATCCACAACCAATCAAACATAACTTTGACCAATTAATGGCTAATGACGTGGATTAAGCTCACATGGATTGAGGGAGAAAGAATCTCAACCTCTCACCAAGTTTGAATCTAAATCACTCATTCCCTTGGGATTCCTATAAACTCAAGCCTCTCAAGATCATTTCATAGACACAACTTTCATAATAACATCATAATGCTAAATTTCACCTAGAGCTCATTGTGCATTGTAGAAATCTTAATTTACATAGTATTTCATTTCTTAGATTACTTGCATCTCATTTAGCATGATGGATAATATCTCTTAGTTGCATTCTTTGTTTAGATTTGTCATTCTCTATCTTAGTTTGTATTATTTTAGCAAGATTTTATAGTAAAGAATGCAATCATTGCATCATAATCATAATGAATCTTCCATTTTGATGTAGTCTAGTCACTAGTCTACATGTTGAATCTGAGAGAAAAATAAAATAGACCATACTCGCTTCAACTAGGAAGCAATAAATCAGTTTCTAATGGGTTTGCTTTGTTATTTTGATTGATTATGATGTTATTAACCCATGGATGTAAGGATTTATTGAAGTGTTTGTAATATAGGTTCTAACCACTTTTCACACACACATTCTCCAAGGAAGATGATAAATCGCTAAATCATCCTCATAGTCAGCCTTTGCACATAGAGGTTTTGATACATAAGCATAGAATCAAACGAGTCTTGATAGATGGAGGTGTTCATTTCAATATTTGTACCCTCAATCTTGTGATATCATTGGGCTTTTCAAAACATGCTAAGATCAGCGAAGGAAAATAACTATAAAGGTGTATGATGAAGAAGAGAGGTCATCAAAAGGGTTAGTTGTGTTACCCATCAAGGTGGGACCAATCAAAAGGGATGTAATCTGCCAAGTGTTGGATTTACCTTTAGCTTACAACATCTTATTGGGAAGGTCTTGGATCAATGGCATGCATGTTGTCCCATCAACGTATCATCAGTATGTGAAGTTCCCACATAACGGAGTGGAAGTCGCTATCTCAGCAAGTAGCAACTACTCATGCAACAAATTGAAACAAGCTAACAACATGGTCCCACACAACAAAGAAGCCTTCAATGGTCAGGAAGCTGAAAGCTCTAAAGCAGCTATCATGAGAGAATTTGAGAAGAAATTAAGAATCAAAGACACAGGAATGGGAGAGTACCAACTGCATCCATTTCCATCTATGGCTAATCTTCCTACATCCCCAGGTCTCATGGGAAGCCCTCATCATCATTCAAGCCTTCTAGTACCAAAACATTAACAATACATGAAGGAACAAGTATGGTAAAAGCTAGTGTCTCTCCTGCTGAGGAAAATGAGGACAAAGTTACCCTTGCATGGCTTTACACAGGAGAAGAACATGATAAAGAAGTCAAGCATGTTGAAATATCCCAACAGAAATATGGGAAAGGGTACCAGATCATGCAATGAATAGGGTATGAAGGAAAAGGATCCCTAGGAAAGGATAAATGATTGATAGAGCCCTTACACACCTAATTCATAAGCCCAAAAGATACAATGAGGCTAGGATACCATGAGAAAAGATGCAACCTTTCTTCTAGGAATGGTCCCATATTTGATCAAGTAGAGGACTTCAATGATGAATCTAGAGAAGAGGCAGAAATTATATAGTTATCCTTTGAAAGTTCGTTGCATATACAAACTAAGAATTTTGATTACCAGGGAGAACCATACATTCCACATCAGCTAAGAAGTCCCTTCGAACCAAATGAGCCAATATCGCCTCAATTACAAGAAGATCACCAAAGCCAAGAAGAAAACCAACTAGTTGAATAAAACATTAATGAGCCAACAAGGGTTGGGCCACCAACAAGATCGGAATGATTCATGTGAAGATGAGCTGGGCCAAGAACAAGAAAATGAACAAGAGGAAAGAAATCCTAGATGGGGGCAGTTGGTTACTGTCACTCACATACTTGATATACCTTACTTCATGGATCCAAGAACACATGCAATTGAGATATTTCCACATCAACTGACATCAATACAAGAAACTGAAATACAAACATCAGTGCAAGGAAGTGAGAATCAACAAGGAGAGAAGAGTAGTTCAAATGGGGACGAAGGAGTTTTTATGACCATATCACAATACCTAGGTAGATCTGATGACAACCAAATTGATTCTCATGAGTACGAATTTGATCAAGGTGTGGAAAGTGACCTAGCAGAAAGACACCCTCACTGGAGGCAACTAGTCACTACTACTCATGTCCTAAATATACCTCATTTTGTTGAAACAAGTTCTAATGAGTATGAATGGGATTCCTTTTCTGATACCATAGTGGATATTAAGGTAGATGTCATTCATAAGTATATGCCTTAGTTTGAACAAGGAGAAAGCTCAAATGCTACCTAGATGATAGTTCTCCCCTAGAGCATAAACTGGAACTTTAGAAATAATGTCAGGGATCTCAATACTAGAAATAGATAAATATCAATAATTGAGAATGTTCTTCTGAGAACTTTACTTTACCAAGTGGTTGGATGAAAGGAGGTTTGAAACCCTAGAATTAGATCAACCAAGTTAGATTCATGTAATACTAACAACGACTATGATAGTGATGTTAGGATGCTTTGTAGTCTGGGTATTCCTTCAGAGAGTAACCTGATAGATCTCCTCTTACCAGTCAAAAGTTTTGATCATGCTAATGTGGTGTTATCCCTAGAGTTAGTTGAATCCTTGTCCCTAATACACCCTGAACGCGTTGAGTGGAATCAAAATGAACCTGTGAACCTAATTTCCTGCCCAAATGACTATACCTTGGCATGCTACCTAAATTCTATTGAACCCCTTACCTCTTTTACCAGAGAAAAGAGCGTGAACATGATGGAGGGGGATATCAAGTTTATCAGTCTTAAAAAGAAGAGTAAAAGAAAAAAGAGGTTTAGCAGTGAAAACCACATTGTGGCAGTTTCAGAACCCAAAATAGTAAAAATAAATAATGTATCCAATAGTGAAAACCTCTCCGAGGTTCCAGAGGATGGGAAGCTCGATATCCTACCTGATCACTTTTAGGAACAATCTTCAATACTTATAGAGCCTACACAACCAGTCAACTTGGGAAAAACAGAATCACCTTAGCTGATATACCTAGCATAGCCATTGTCTGAAGAATAAAAGAAACAATTCACACAAATTTTCATGGACAAAAAGATCAACTTTGTTTGGTCTTACTCAGATATGCTAGGGATTGACACAAATTTGATAATGCACCACTTATCCATCGCTCCTAGAGTAAAACCAGTCAACAAAAACTCAAGAAAATGCATCCTCATGTGGCATTATTGGTTAAACTTGAATTAGAGAAGTTTGTGAAAGAAAATTTCATAAGAGTTATTGATTATGCTGACTTGATCTCAAATATTGTACATGTTTCTAAAACTGACAAATCAATCAAAGTATGCACAGACTTTCGGGATCTAAACAAAGCTTGTCCAAAAGATGATTTCCCACTTCCTAATATTGACATGATTGTAGATCTCACAAGTGGATATGAAATGTATCCCCTAATGGATGGTTTCTTAGGTTACAACTAGATAAAGAGGTTGGTGTAGGTTAGAGGATCAAAGAATGGACTGTCCAAACATATAACCCAAAGCAACAACAACGGAAACAACCAACAACACAGAAAAATAATCAACATATGAGATCTATTTCCATAAAACAATAATTACATTCAACATGTCGGGTTGTAAGGCCTTCCTAGTTATGGCCAATTACAAAGATATACATCTAAGATCTATCACAGATCTTCTGCAAGCATCAGGCCATTTACCTTCTGCACATACATACAACTCAGATTCTATCTCCAATCTGATATCTCTACTTCACCTAATCTAATCTGATTTGATTTCATCTCCTAAGCTAAGAACATAACACAACTTAAATACAAGAGGCGACCAACATGTTGGCCACAAAATCTAACATAGGAGATGCCAACGACCCATATTTAGGTCCCCACAATCCCCAATGAGAGATCCAAATTAAATGTCACTCTACACATATTAAATGCATCAAGTCAGCCTCCCAAATCTGCAAGAACACTAGTCAGCAAGCCAAACTATTGAGTGTCAACAAAACTGTCAAGTGCTAGCAACCAACATATGTTGAGCAATCTAGGCATCGTTGAGCAAGCACGATGACCGAGCTCCATAGGCATCATCGAGCAGGTTCTATCAAGCACTAGAGTTTGTCGAGTTCTTCAGTGATTAAGCCTCCCATCAATGACCCATCCCCTCAGCCAACACAGAAGCTAAGCAACACTTCACCAACTAAGATCAAAGCACACCAAGTACTCTCCAAAGCAAATATATTTTTGTGTGATACAAGATTTCCAAGAATCCTAGGATGCTCCTGCATCAGACACCCTAGGTAAAGAAGATCATGAGCATCTTAAGGGAATTAGAAATAGGTATTCCATATCTATTCTTAACCCATATCTCCTCTTGTCCTCCATTCCATGTTGTCTTTACTTTGTCTACTGTCTCATTCGACAATTTCATCTCCCCTGTACTTTTCTCATCTCTCATGTTTGCAACTAACAACAACTAACTTTAACCATCCTCTACACTATTGATACCATCAGTATTTCAATGAACCACATCCTCACCAGACTTACTACTCAACTCGGTATCATCTGCATCTCTCTGTGTCACTTGTATCATCATCTATTGCACTACCTTCATCATAAATTCCATCTACATCTCTCTATGTCACTTGTGTCATCATCTGTTGCACTACCTTTGTCATAAATTTCATCTGCCTCTTAATATTTGCAAGTTCCTCTTAGATGTCATTCTCTTTTCCCTTCAAACTCTCCTTCCTTTCATCCATAGGAATAGGTCCATCAACTCTGCCAATGTCACTCAAACAATATCTAAGAACCCCACATTTCTTAGTTGTTGATTCCTGCAAAGGTACCAATTTATATGTGGATCTTCCCTTCCTAACCACATAGGTATTTGCACAACCATCAAACATAACATGTATGTCATATCGCCAAGTTCTACTGAGAAATAGATGACAAGCATCCATAGGTATCACATCACACAATATCTCATCATAATAAGATCTAATCTTAAAATTAACAAGGCATTTCTCCTCAATCCTAACCTTAGACATATCTTGTATCCAACTAATCTAATAAAAGTTAGGATGTTTTCTCCTTTCCAAACTCAACTTACTAACCATTTCTTCTATAAAAAAATTCTTAGAACTGCCACCATCAATTATGACATCACATACCTTGTCCTTGCACTTACATCTGGTTCTTAAAAAAATTATTCACTGCACAGGTTCATTAATACATGCAGCTAATCTCCTGGTAATCATAACTTCACCTTCTTCTACAACATTCACTTGACTCTCCTCAATAACCAAGTTAAATCACTTTTGAGGACATGATTAGTATCTATGCCCCTTCTCACCATACTAAAAACAAGTACCAAATAAATCATTTATGCCTATTCTTCCAGATCCACAATTGTAATCCTTATTGGTTTCACTACTGCTAGATCCTACCTCAGTCTGCTTAGGATTATCAACCACCTTACTCTCAGCAGTTGTGTCATCGGTCTTACCACCTCGGTTTCTTTTATTCTTCCTACCTTCAAACTTCTTGTTTATCTTCTCGTCACTCTTCAATGGCATCTGATAAGCATCTCCTATTTTTTTTATCTGAACAGTAAGTAACTCTTCTTGTATACTAGATCTCAAGCCATAGATATACCTAGAAACCTTCTCTTTATCAGCTTCTGAATGGCCAGCCCTAATCAGGATTCTGTAAAACTCCTCGATATACTCTTGCACTAACTTACTTGTCTTCCTTAAACCTCGCATCTTCTTAAACATCTCCAATTCATAATCCACCGGAATGAATTGCTTCTTCAACTTCTCAAATATTCAGTTCTATATGATGATCTTGTCTTTACCTCTTCGACTTATTTCCAATTGGACTTCTCTCCACCATATGTTTGCATGACCTTTTATCTTTGTCTTTGCAAACCAAGCTCTATCGGGATCTTCTACTTCTTCATACTCAAAGTATTCATCATCTCATTAATCCAATCGATCAACTCTTCTGGCCTAAGACTTCCAGCAAATGTAGAAACTTTGATCTTAGGTATTTTCCCAATTTTAGATACAGCTCTTAGAAATCTAGCCTCCTCTGGATCTCAGACATTTTCTACAGCTTCTTTGAAATGATCTTCTTCTTAAGACTCAACGCCATTATCTTGATGTTCTTTAGACACATTATTTCTTTGCAACTCCTCTTGCAGATCTTGCACCTACTTCTGCAAAGCTTGGAAATATTCAAGATTGAACTCCACCTTAGATTATTCTTCAGTAATCTTGTGGTTCTTCTTTGGAGGCATCTTCAAGATCTTTGCAAACCCTCTGCAACAAATCACCAACTTTCCAACCCAAGGTCCTAATGCAAACTGCCTCACCCTCGGTGATCTGTCCACACACTCAGGAAATTAAAGCTCTGATACCACCTGATGGGGTGCAGGTTGGAGGCTCCAAGAATGGACTGTCCAAACATACAGCCCAAAGCAACAACAAAAAAACAACCAATAACACAGAAATATAATCAACATATGAGATCTATTTCCATAAAACAACAATTACATTCAACATGTCGGGCAGTAAGGCCTTCCCGATTACCACCAATTATAAAGATATATAAATCTAAGATCTATCACAGATCTTCTACAAGCATCGGGCCATTTACCTTTTTCCCAAACATACAATTCAAATCCAATACTCAGATCCTATCTCCAATCTGATATCTCTACTTCATCTAAACGGATCTAATTTCATCTCCTAAGCTAAGAACATAGCACAACTTAAATACAAGAGGCAACCAACATGTTGGCCTCAAAATCTAACATAAAAGATGCCAACAACTTAGATTTATGTCCCCACAATCCCCAATGAGAGATCCAAATTAAATGTCACGCTAGACATATTAAATGCATCAAGTCGGCCTCCCAAATCCACAAGAACACCAGTCGGCAAGCCAGTTGAGTGCCAGCAACCAACACATGCTGAGAAAGCCAAGCATCACCAAGAAAGCACGATGAACGAGCTCCATAGGCATCGCTGAGAAGGTTCTACTAGGCACCAAATTTTGTTGAGTTCTTCAGCGACCGAGCCTCACATCAATGACCGAGCCCATCATCCAACACAGTAACCGAGAAACACTTCACCAACTAAGATCAAAGCACACCACGTACTCTCCAAAGAAAATATATTTCTGTGTGATATAGGATTTCCAAGAATCCTAGGATGCTCCTACATCAGTGCATGTTTCTAAAACTGACAAATCAATCAGAGTATGCACAGAATTTCAGGATCTAAACAAAGCTTGTCCAAAAGATGATTTCCCACTTCCTAATATTGACATGATTGTAGATCTCACAACTAGATCTAAAATCTATTCCCTAATGGATGGTTTCTTGGGTTACAACTAGATAAAGATAGTGCCCTAGGATCAAGAGAAAACAAGTTTTACTTGTGCTTGGGGAACGTTCTGCTCGAACGTTATGACTTTTGGTCTTAAAAATATGGGTGCAATATATCAAAGATAAATGACAACTATATTCCATGACATGATGCACAAAAACATGGAAGATTATGTTGATGATAGCTTGGCTAAATCAGAAAAAAGAACAACACACCTGGCTGACTTAGAGAAAATCTTTGATAGGATGGAACAATTCAAGTTGATATTAAACCCAAAGAAATGTGCCTTTGGTGTAACATTTGGAAAACTCCTTAGATACATTATATTGACAAAAGGCATTAAAGTTAACCCAGAAAAGCTAAAAGCAATAATGAAAATGCAACCACCAAATAATATCAGTCAGATTAGGACATTACAATGAAAGCTACAATCAATCAGAAGATTTATCTCACAATTAGCGGATAAGGCTCAACCCTTTACAAAGAAATTACATAAAGATGCATCATTCAAGTGGGATAAAGGGTGTGAAAAGAAATTCCAAAAGATCAAGGAATACTTAGAAAGTCCATCTATTCTAATGAAACCCATGCCAGTGAAGCCTCTCCTACCATACATATCCACTACAGTAACATTGCTTGAAGCACTGCTTGCACAACATGATGAAATAGGAAAAGAAAGAGCAATATACTACATTAGAAGAAAAATGGTTTCCTACAAACTCAATTACACAATTATTGAGAAGGCTTACTTAGCAGTCGTATTCGCTTCACAAAAGTTTAGACATTACATGTTGGCATAGTCAGTCAAGTTAATTACAAAGATTAATCCTTTGAAGTATCTATTAAACAAAGAAACCTTGACTGGTAGGATAGAAAAATGGGTAATGATACTAAGTAAGTTCGACATCAAATATTTGGATAGGAAGGCCATCAAGGGGAAAGTCATTGTTGATCACCTAGTAGATGCTCCTCTTCAAGATACCAAACCACTAACCATAGAGTTTCTTGATGAAGCCATCCTACATTTGACAAAACACCAGTGTAAGATGTTCTTTGATGCATCATTCACCGAACAAGGGTCTAGAGCTGGTGTACTTTTTATAAAACCCCAAAGATACAAGATTCTTAAATCTTACAAGATGTTTTCCCTTGCACAAATAATATTGTTGAGTATGAAGCCTTAGTGAACAGATTAAAGTTAGCTATTGAGTGGAAGATTGTAGAATTTCACATTTATGGAGATTCCCAGTTAGTAATCAACCAGGTCAATGATCAGTACCAAACTAAGGATGAGAAGCTCACGCCATACAAGAGAATGGTTGATTACCTGAAGAAGTATTTTCTTTTTATCACCTTCCAATAGATCCCAAGAGCAAAAAATAAAGTGGTTGATACCATGGCTACTCTTGCCTCGATGTTACAGCTGGAAGAACATCACTTATGTTATGACTTCCTGGTGGAAGAACTTACCTTTCCATCAAATGATTCCCTAGATTCCTTAATAATATGTTCAATTGTGAGCACTGATTCCTCTAAATACATCCATATATACTCATACCTATGAGACCAAATAACCCCTAATGACCTATCTAGGAATGGAAAGAGAAACCTCATAAGAAATGCATCGTGTTACTTAATATTTGATAATGACTTATATAGGCAAGGTCTAGATGGTACTCTCCTTAGGTGTCTAGAATGCGAAGAGTCTGAATGTGCACTATAGGAAGTCCAAGAATGTATTTGTGAAGCTCATTCAAAAGGTCTCTCACTAGCCAAGAAAATCCTAAGGATAGGGTACTATTGGCCTTCCATGGAAAAAGATGTGATTTGATATGCCAAATATTCCAAGAAATGCCAACTACACAGTAATTTGACCCACGCTCCTTCTAGAGAGTTGTTTCCATTTATCACACACTGACCATTCCAGCAATGGGCCTTTGACCTAGTGGGTCAAATATATCCTTCATCATCTGGTAGACACAATTTTAATATAACTACCATATAGTATTTCACAAAGTGGGTGGAGGCCATCCCTTTAATCAAGGCAACCGGTAAAAAAGTATCAATGTTTATCTTAGACTATATCATTTGCATGTATGGGAACCCTTATTCTATTATAATTGACAATGAGGGGAAATTCAAGAACAAAGACATCAAAATTTTTTGTGACAAATTCCATATTACCTTGCACTATTCCTCTATCTACTACCTACAAGGGAATGGACAAGCTGAAGCATCAAACAAAACTATATTGAAAATTTTATACAGAACAGTGAGAAAATCAAGTAAGGATTGACATCTTCAATTCAATCCAAATTTGTGGGCTTACCGAACCAGTATCAAAATGCCTAAAGGGGAAAAACCATTTGCATTAGTGTATGGCATAAAAATTGTACTACCTATTGAGGTGGAAATATCATCACTCTGAGTTTATTTACAAGGGCTCATAATGGATGAAGATTAAAGGATTTCCAGAATCCAAGAATTAGAACTACTTGGTGAAAGAAGGAAATAAGCATTTGATGATCTGAGAGTCTACCAGAAAAGAATGTCTAGAGTTTATAACAAAAAATTAAGACACCAAGAATTTCAGGTTGGCGATCTCGTACTTAGAGTAAACCCAAAGAATCAACAACATCAAGAACAGAAGGGAAAATTTGAACCCAACTTGTTGGGTCCCTTTGTGATTATTGCAACATTTGGTTCTGGATCCTATCAACTGTCAACTGTAGAAGGAGATCTTCTCCTTGACCCAATCAATACTATCCACCTGAAAAGGTTCTATAGCTAGACATTCTCCGAACGAGTAGTTCTTTTACAGAGAAAATGTTCCTGAAAATATCAAAAATAGGAAAAAGCAAAAAAAAGAAAAAACATTGGAAAGAGTCCTGAAAAATGATCATCCTGGTGAAAACCTGGTAAACCGGCGCCTTGATGAATCACAAAAAAATAAAAAATAAAGTGAAAAAGTACAAAAACTATAAAAAAAAAAACTGCCTTGGTGAAAACCTAGTAAATAGGTGCCTCGGTAGAAAAAAATAGCAATAAAAATCCAAGTGGTGAAAACCTGGTAAACAGGAGTCACTTGTAATTAACACTCCATTTATCAATATGTAGCTTGCCTATCCCACCTACCTAGGATTCAACTAGATTTCCTTCATGTATATGCCTTCAGTCACTTTCATGACCTTGTACAACTCATGTTGATTCGTGTCTTGCAACCATGACTTAGGATCGGTCGATGTCTTAGTCCTAAGGAGCTCACACCTCGTTGGGGTCAGTTTCTTAGAAATTTTTACAACTATGTCAACATCGTGTCAATCAATCATCTCATCAATAAGAGTTAGTCATCCTAGTCTCTTAGCAACTGGACAGTTTTCCACTGACACAATAGTGTTTTTCAACACCCCAAAACAAAAAAATAAAATCAAACAATGTTTCTTAACACTGTCATTGGACGCATCAGTGTTTTTTAACACTCATCGAATGAACTATGGACATATAGATGCAACAACACAAACAAAAAAATCCAAAACCAAAACTTGTTGAAGTTATGATTGATCATGTCCCCCTGTGTAACTCGATGATATCTTCGGATTAGAGAAACAAGAAAAGACATTAAATTTTATTTGTGTGCTACTTTTTATCATTAAATTTTGAGCATTATCCATTTTGATAACTCAAGGATGTCTAACAACTAGAGAAACAAGGATTACCAAAATAATCATTTTTCTTTGACTTCTTCTTGTGGGTGTAATTCCAACAGTCCAGAAAGGTCAAATAAATTGTTTGCCTATGGTAATAGCCTCCATTTCATGTGGTACACTGCACATATCTTGACTCATTTTATTTGGACACTAAGGTGAGATTGGAACTATCTCCTTGTTGTTAATCTATTTGTTTACGCAAAGACACACTCATGGTCATCTTGGCTCTAAATGCCCCATTGCTGGTGTAACCTTGCAATATCAACTGGAAGTAATGCTCAAGTCATCTAGACTCTAATGTCTTGATGCTTGCATTTATTTTCCATATTTGATCTAATGAAATTCATATTCATATTCTCATGGGAGCAGTGGCATCAGTGAGGGTTATACTGACTACACTGTCCCAAAATGCTCAATGATGATAAAAATAGCTAAAAGACCAAAGTGACTTGTGTCTTAGTTTGCGTTCATTCTAGAATTACATGATAGCATTGCATGAGCTGGGTAATACTAAACCTGAAATTCCACATCAAGAATGGCATCATTCCTCCCCTCAGCAGTCGACTGTAGACATCATCCTTGACTTAATCAAATTGAACTAAGCACATCACTTGCAAGAAAAGTTAGGAGCATACATCATCATATCGTATAAAAGGGGCATGTTGTGCTAAAATTTCATTTCACCAAACATATCAATGAGCTCATAACATAAAAATTGAAGCAAGAGAAAGATATTGATCAATTTACTATGGCATTAAAGAGTACATAGAACATCATAAAACTCATGCACGATACAATGCTAAAATGATAGTATATCCATAGTGAACAAATACGGCCAGAAACATAAGAAAGAGAGGAAATAGACATATCCATCAGTATAGCATGAAATAAAGAACAGTTATCCATGACAAAAGAAAAGATGCTAAAAGATACATCACAAAGATATAAGCAAAGAGACCACATATAAGTAAAGAGATCATAAGATAATAACATAGCATAAAAGCACAAAAGAAGCAAAAGGAAGTTTCTTGTATATCATCAAAATGTATGCCTGAGTACAAGGAATTAGTATCAGTATCATAAGAAAAATGTACATCATGTACAACAAATGGATCATGTATGCATCAAAATGAGTCTCAAGGTCAAAAAGATGACAAGAAGGAAGAAATTAGTATCATGTCTTTGTCCCACCCTCACCACCATCATGAGGGGGGGGGGGGGGGGGGAACAGGTGGGACCTTAGCTCTAACAGGGGGTGGAGGAATAGCTCCCTTTGATATGGTAGCAAACTGAGAGTATGTAGGCGTCATGTTTTCCTTAGGCATGACTTTAATGTATAAAGTATAATAATGAGTAGCTCTAGCTCCCTAGAGGGCTACAACATGTTGAGCCTGGTATCTAGCCATAGTCAACCCCTGGATGCATTGATCTTTGTCTATGATTGTATGATTGCGCTCAGCTACCTATTCCTGTTCCACAACAAGCTCTGTCTCTAACTAACAGATACACGCTCTCAAAGGTCTAACAATGTCTATGCCAAGTGTTTCTCTCACAGGGGCCTCTGCAGGGGGTGCATCAGCTACAGGAACATCCCCAATAGGCCCCTCTCCTCTGGCCTCAGTAGAAGGTTCAGATCTATCTTTGTGATGTGGGTGGCCCCTATCATCCCATCATCACACTAATCACTCTCCCTCCTCCTCCTCAGCAACATCCTCCATGGCACTAATAGAGCCTAAAGTATCACCCTCGCCGTGCATACGCTGCTGTCCAATGAAAGCTCAACTCATGTTAGCTCTTGAAGCACCAACCTCTCCTCTAGCATGTCCTCTAGTAGGAGGCTAACCATCAATGCATAGAGCCCACTCGACAATAGCTGTAAAATGAGGAATAAGATGGGATGCTATACGTCGCCCATAGGATGGGGTGATGTCGGCATGTGATATCGGGAAGGTACTCCCACTTGGTACGTTGTAGACCATGGACCTCCTATACTTCTAGGGCATATGATAATCTCAAGCCCCATCCCTTACTCTCCTCGTTAGCATAACATGCATAAGCAGTGAACTCATTGGAAGTATCATGTTGTTGGCAAAACTGCCTCCATACCCCAGTAATGGAAAATCTCTATATGGTAAGGGCAGATCTACCAATGAGGGGTTGACTATACAACATGAATGAAAGCTCCCTATGAGCATCAAACCGTCTCTCAATATAAAATTAGGGACTCCAATCTATGATTGTTGGGTCATCCAGCTACTGTCTCCAATAATCAATCTTGCCCAAGTTGGGATGGTACACATAACCTATATATCTATCTATCTATCTATATATATGGATGGCCAGCACCACGAGCTCTATCTATCACTGGCCAAGAAATGGGAAGATGCTCCCACACCCAGATCTATAAGACCAAGACTCCTATAGCCATGCTTCTACCTCTCCTCTACACTACCTCATGCAACTCTTTATACATGTGGCATAGTAGGTAAGCACCCCAAGAAAAATTCTTTAGGGTAGCCAACATCTCTAATAGAATCCTACCCTAGCCACATAAGAAGCCATGTTGGCCCCTATCAGGCATCATAACACATCATATCAACCTGGAAATGAAATAGGGAAGAGGGTAATTAGAAGAGTAGTGGTTTATAATATGATCTCATGTGAGATGTTTGTCTAAGATAGTGTGGTCTCCAAAAATCTATTGTAATGTTGCAATGCCACGAGCAGGCTCCTAATCATAGTAAACCAAATATACCTATGAAGGGAATGCAGTGGATCCTATATATGTCCTCTAGTGTCACTATAATCTCACTGATGGGGAGGTGAAAGGTATTGTGCTTTGAATGGAACCTCTCTGCTAAGGCAGTAAGTAAATTGTGATTCACATGGATATCAGGAATCTCAAAGAGCTTAGCAAGTCCAAACTGATCAAGTATGACCCTCTCCTTGTCAGAAAGGCTACGCACTAACCACATAGTCTACGGATAAGCACAATGGAATTGTGGATCACTCAACTGCACTTGCATCACAAATCAACATAAAAGTGCAATAGTTATTGATCAAATCAAGCAATGTACACAATACAGACATGAAAAGTATCATAGAACATCAAGAATCAGGTAAAAAATCCAAAATGCAAAGTACAATGATTAGACGAAGGAGAAAAAATGACTAAAACATGCCACAGTTTACCATATGATACAAGACAAACAACCATATTATTGTGCAATAATTCTCACTAGCCAATTCAATGAAACATTCTAATACGATAAAGTTCATCATGTCATACGAAGGATGGGTAAAAATGGAAAGGTTCCTATGACAAGAGGGTAGTCCCGGAATGACAAAAATCAACATACAAAATGATAAAAACATTTTAACCATACTATTGTATGAGGTTTCCTACTGGGTGGTACGATGAATTTTAACATTATACAAAAAAATGATATCATGGTGGAAAAAATGTGAAAAATTCAACAAACGGGCATGAAAATTTGCAAAACAATGTTTGAATTTGATCACTTACTGGTGGTCCATAGTTTCAGGGTCGGTTGTGGCATCTCTGGAGCTCAAAACAGTGAGTTTGCACTGGCACAAACATATTTTCTCTCATAAGGGATCAAAGGTTTTCCAAAAGTCAAAAGTGAAAATGAAATGAAAAATGACCACTTAAGGCCCCTTTTATAGCCATTTTGCCCTAATTTTCAAAATCATCAAATCACTTTGAAATCAGCCTTATTACCTAATTAGAGCATCTTGAATTCATTTTCAGGAATGAAATTCAAACCGATATCAAATTTTAAGTCAAACGCCTCAATCAAAGTTTAGTCAAACGTAGTTGACCACTGGCACAATCAAGTTTCTCATTGAAGAATCGATTATGCATCCATTCAAATTCAATCCTGCCTAGGTCAAACCGACATGGTCAACCCATGATCAAATTTTCTCAAATCTGTTCAAACATTGGTCAAACTTGGTCAAAATGACCTCAATCACAATCATCAACAATCTCTTCAGAATCAAATCAAATCAATCTGACATCATTCCTAATCAGAAATCTACACTTTCTATCTATCAAATCAATCAAAATCAATGCAGTACTTCACCAAAATTTTGATTTTTCTCCCAAGGGGGCAAGATAAGTACATCATCAAGCTAATAATCAAACTTCATCATCAAATCATGAAAGACCTCATCGCTAGGGGAATCTCAACTTCATCAAAATCCATATCAAGTTGAGGTCCTTCGATCTTTCTCTACACAAATGATTTTATCGCTTCGCATCAAATTTCTCAGACAAATGTCTAATTTGCTTCAATTCAGTTGAATCTCTAGGGGAATATCAATTTCATTGAACCCCATCAATTTGGTAGTGTCTTCCTAATTAGTTCATTGTCTTCCTCAGGAACCATATCAAGTTAATTACCTCAATCAGTCTATTAACGATAATTAGTTCCATTGCACTTCATCAAGCTAGTTACTCATTCAAACCAACCTTATGGTTTAAGACTCTTTTCCAACAATGACCAATTTCATTTCTTCTCATCAAATTGGTTAGTTTTCATCATCATCAGACAGACGTTCAATTTCATCACTTCACATCAAGCTGATCATTTTGGTCCTTCTCTATCAATTTTCATTCAATCAAGCTCAGAGTCGATGTCATCGGTCTTCATCCAATCAATTTCAGAACTGATATCTTTGGATCTTCAATCAATCTTCGATCGATCAAGTTCAAAATCAATTCTCAATCAGGAATAGTTTCATCAATTAACATCAAATTATTTGTTGCTTCAACATCAGATGTTCTTTGAATCCACATGCTACTCACACATCCATTCAAAGAGGGGAAAATGTTATCACCTAAAATTGGTCTAGTAAACTAAGAGCCCCTAAATTTTATTAATTGGCCTCAAAACCTAATCAAAAAAATTTAAGTACTAAGCCTAATTATGTGAGAAAAATTGATCAAACATGCTTGCATAATTAAATCAATATTTTTATCAATCATTAACTAAATCTCAAATCCTAGCATCAAGGCTATTAAAATTGGTAATTCAAAGTCATTTAATTAAAATTCCTAATACTTATAATTAAGTAAACCCATTCAACGCATGTGTGTTAATCAATTCTAATTAAAAATGGAATTAAGAGGAGGAAATCACTATTTCGTCTCATCCACAACAAAAAAACACAACTTTGACCAATCAATGGCCAATCACGTGGATTAAGCTCATATGGATTGAGGGAGAAAGAATCTCAACCTCTCACCAAGTTTGAATCCAACCCACTCATTCCCTTGGAAATTCCTATAAAATCAAGCCTCTCAAGGTCATTTCATATACACAACTTTCATAATAACAGCATAATACGAAATTTCACCTAGAGTTCATTGTGCAATGTAGGAATCTTAATTTGTATAGTATTTCCTTTCTTAGATTACTTGCATCTCATTTAGAATGACCAATAACATCTCCTAGTTGCACTCTTAGTTTAGATTTTCCTTTCTCTATCTTAGTTTGCATTATTTTAGTAAGATCTGGAGTAAATAATGCAATCATTGCATCATACTCACAATGAATCTTTCATTTTGAAGTAGTCTAGTCACTGGTCTACATGTTGAATCTGAGAGAAAAATAAAATAGACCACACTCGCTTCATCTAGGAAGCAATAAATTAGTTTCGAATGGGTTTTCTTTGTTATTTTGATTGATTATGATGCTATTAACCCATGGATGTAAGGATTTATTGAAGTGTTTATGCTACAGGTTCTAACCACTTTTCACACACACATGTGCAAAACTTGACAGTGGACAATTGTAGATGATTGTAGACAATTGTAGATGATTGTAGAACACATAATCACATAACCAACCCAAATCTAGAAAGAGGATGAAAAGAGGAACCTCTCATAAAAATCCGAGCTTAAACTAGGTGCTCAATGTCGCCTTAGGTGCCCTTGTCCTATAGGGTGAATTTCTAAGCACCAAACTAAATCTGGGACCTTAAGATCTTGAACCTTATTCATACCGAATCCCAACCTAAATCGTAAGGTTAATGGCATCCAAGAACCCTTGAATGGATCTATTATGCCTCAAGCACCCTTTACTAAGTTATTTCTGATGAATCTTGGGGTGAAACTTTGTCTTTATGTCTTGAGCACTTTTTTGTCTTAATTCTCTATTTGAAGCTTGTAGCTAGTCCTAAAGCTACACCTAAGAGGAGAAAAGTGATATTTGGGGTTGTAGAAAAGTTTTCCTTAGTCAAATTTTGGGTTAGGAATCAACCCTACAATGATGATGAATTGAAATGGAAATCTGAATTGAAATTTTTGAAGGGAAATGTTTAATTGAAATAATTATGTACCTCCAATTGATGTTGAAATGTTCTTAAGGTGAGTCCTCCATGTGGTTGTGAAATAACATGATAAATCATCATGAAAACATAATTTAAGATGTCTTATGTAATTTACACTCCTTGAATTAGATATGCTCTTAAAGAAGAAGAATTTCTTTAAAAGTTTTGTGATCGTGTCTTGTGTTGATGAGATGTAGAAATAGATTAGGAGGGGATGTCTTATATAGGGATTTAAAATTAAAATCACCTTTTGGCCGACTTAGAATTATTATATTTTTGCATTGGGTATAGTTCCAGAAAGGGCAAGATTGATGTATTATCCTCTCAAATTTTTGGCCACAAAGCATCGGTCAATGTCACCCCAAGTGATATTGACCCAACAAAATTTGCCCAAATTTTTAGGATGCAAGATAATAGTGTCTTAATGCTAGAAATGTGATCTTTTTATAAAGATATAATGTTTTAATGGGGGAAAATGTACATTTAACTTTGAAATGACATATGACCCATATAAGATTAGAATAAAATAAGCTAAAGGGCACACTTGAAATAAAGACCCAAATAATAAAGTGTTGACATATTAAAGTGAAATAGGACTCAAAATATTAATTTAAATATTAATGCAAATCAATAAAAGTGCTATAATGTATATAGGAATGGGAAATATTGAAATGAGTGTTAGGAGAGTGTGGATTTGGATACCTTAATCAAAGGTGTACAATTTATGATGATACAATATCATATCTCTTTAGTATACAATGAAAATGAGCATTAATTGTACACCTCATTAAAAAATCAAAATTTATGGATTTTCAAATGCTATAGAGATATCTTCGATGAAAGCATTCCAAATCTTGGTAAATTTAAATTGGAGGCAAGACCAACCTCCTAAAAAACCATATGAGATGAAAATCGGTTAGCCTAAAAGGCTTGAAGAAATCATAAATCCAAGTTCAAGCCTCTTAGGCTTTGGTGCAAAACCAAAAATGGTGCTCAATAGTCTTTAGTTATTAACAAGAAGGAGAAGGATGACTAAGAGATCCCAAATGAGAGGTGGAAATGAAGTAGAAGACCTTGATAAAAAATTACACAAGGAAAAATGAGTCAAATTGGGCTTAGTAATAACAAACCAAACTATTTGAAATATATGATGTCAAGTGCTCAAAGAAGACTAGATATACCAACAAAGGTTTAACTAAGTCACCATGGGGATATCAAGTGTAAACCACAAATATCCCTTGTAGGGTAGATGTAATTAAAGAAAGGCATATTAGGATACCATTTCCAATCTTTCCATTAGGGATTGTATGTTCTTTCCCCAATTTTTTGAACCATGTGCGGAAACATGACATCAATAATTATCATGTAGGTCTCCCAATTAGAATTGGTAGCCAAAATTTTAACTTAGCCCCTCTTTGATACAGTGCAATGATGAGCGTTGTGTTAAAGAATCTTGAATAAAATCGAATTAAAATATGCCCCAGTGATAATGGGATACATAGGTGCCCCCTTAAGAAATCGACCAAAAATATGCAAATGAGAGGTCAATTTGTCGACAATGACAAGACGGATCCACAACAATGAATAGATAAAAAATCGAAGGTCAAACACAAAAGATATGAGGTGTAGAGTGCAAAAAGAATCATGACCAACACAAAATGCAAGAGTTGCACGTCCATCTAGGCAACCCAGAGGCTATAAAAGGGCTCAGAGAGGGATTTGGAGGTCATTTTCACTCTCACATTTGGAAAAATTTGAGCTCTGAAAAAAAGATGATGGATCGAGTTCTAATGGAGAATCAACGTGGGGAATGAGTGTGTAGCTACTGATGACCAGCTGATGTAGGACCCAAGGTGAGTACATCTGAGCCCCTCAATGATTTCTAGGGTTTACATGTGTTTCTAGGCAGTTTAAGGGTAAAAAATGGATCAAATAGGGTCCGCAGGGGGTCCACACGTGCCACCTGCGCAACTCATGTGACCACCTGCATAGGTCACGTGCCCACCTGCATAGCAAGCACAAGTGGGATGACCACATGTGCTGCCTACATAGGTTGTGAGCCAAGCTACGTAGTTGGTAAGCCAAACTGCGCAGTTGGTAAAAGCAACTGCAAATGAGCTAGAACAAGGTCTAAGGGGTTCTAAACCACCCCAAACTTTCCTAAATAGGTCATAACCCTAGGAAAATGTCAAAATTAGGTCAAATTTGGTCAAAATAGGTCCTAGGTTGGTCAACAAGTAACAGATAGTACAAAAAGTTGACCAAAGTTGCACGATGATCGCAGGAGGAGCTCGTGATTCCACAAACATGGGAGAGCAGACCGACATGTCTGGACATCTGACACCGGTTGAGCAGTCATGAGGGGAAGATCCTAGCCTTACTAGGACTATACTACATCACTTATATGCCCGAGATTAGGGCAAATTGAGGCTTGATTACAACACTTGTAGAGCGGTGGAATTCAAAGACGAGCTCATTCCACCTACTGACAGGTGAGGCGATAGTGACCTTGGAGGACATGTGAGGCATCCTCAGGATTCCCATCCATGGTGAGCTAGCAGAGTATGACCCCGTGAGATGGAGGTCAACACTACATAGATTGTTTGACATCGATGATGATGACCTTGATATCCAAGATTACAAGATCCGGTGGGAGACAGTTGTGAGACAACATGACAGGCTGATTGCAGTGATATGTGGGGTGATTGCATGTCTACTAGTGCTTGGCAGATGAGACCATGGATTCCCTATCAGATGGGGGAGATTTATAGAGTGCATGATCATGGAGGGTATAGTGTTCACATGGGGCCCGTATATGTTGGTGATGACATACTACCAACTCCATCAGTTAGCGTACAGGGGAGGGTTATCTATCAGCAGTGGGATCACACTGCTGCAGGTTTGGGCATATGAGCACATAGTTGTCTTCCGGCCCATTCCTTAGAGGATCATATAGCTAGACATTTTGTACGTGTACTGTTATCAGGGAGTGCTTGCATAGGGGCCACTGGGATACACATTGTATTTCAGGCATGAGATAGACCTGCTTAGAGAGTTCACATGATGACCATATAGAGATTGTCCCGAATGGGATGATGATAGAGATCACTTACCTTATTGCTAACATGAAAGGTACCTCATTGGGAGGACTATCATGGGTCACATGGTGATCAAGATTTAGCTACTAGAGAGAGTATGTAGACAGTTTGGAGAGAGGCAGGGAATACCGATAAGTACAACATTGTTCACTCGATCAAGGGCTAAGGTTAGAGAATGAGGTGCAACACTTTGGCCTCAGGTGGCATATGCAGAGTTTGAGTAGTTGTAGCCTAGACAGTAGGGAGAAGGTGCAGATATAGCACATGCAGGGACTATAGATAAGTATGAAAAATAGTTTTTTGAGAATAGGCTTGTTCCTTTAACAGTTCCAGAGGTGTCAGTACCGAGAGTTCAGATGGATAGGGATGAGAGCACGGAGGAGGAGGATGAGGATGAGGAGGATGATGAGGATGATGAGGATGAGAAGGATGAGGAGGATGAGAGCAACGAGGATGGGGATGATGCTGACAATGATCTTGGTGATATGATAATACAAATGGATGAGGACAGGGATGATCCGCTACATGAGGATGACATATAGGTGCCTGATGACCAGTTTGAGGATGATAGGCAGTAGAGACAATGCATTTCAGAGTTGATGAGATAGATAGACCAACTGGCACTTGAGAGAGACACAAATAGCGCTACATGGGTTGTAGAGCGTGCATCATGGATTGTCGAGCGATCATCACTCACAACACAGATGGACATATTGATAGTAGAGAGGGATATATTGATTGTATCTTGAGATATAGCTATATCCAGAGCACAAAGGGCTGAGGAGGAGTCACGACAGTTCATTAGTACCATCAGAGATGTAGGTGAGCGTGAGATTATAGGGATTCTAGGATATTCTCGGGAGGAGAAGAGGTACTAATAGGATATGTATGAGAGAGATGTGCCACAAGATCAATGGGCACTGAGTTATAAAGTGTCTTCTAGTAGATCACACTCCCGAATGACACAGAGCAGCGGGGGAGTGCTAGGATCGAGGGGGCCACCTAGATCAGGACAGATAGGGAACTAGACAGGAGGGGCCTCATCTTCTAGATAGTGTAGGGATTAGGAGGATTGAGAGAGAAAGGGTTGACAAGAGATTCTCTCTAGCAGAGGGACACTTTTGATAGACATGGTATAGATCATGAGCCTGTGGGCCTCAGTGTATACAGACACCTTGGTTTTTGTACTCTCATAATTTTTTGAGATATAGATATATGATATGCAGCTACTTTATGATGCACATGATGGATGCTTATGTATATGATTTAATTTCCTGTTATATGATGATGCTTAGATATTGCAACGTATGTCTTTTGTTATGCAATATATATATGTTATGAATACAAGCATTGTTTTTGTCTTTTTTACTTATTGAAATGTATGAATGCAAAATGCAAATGTATTTGTGGAGTTTTTCCTTTTATGTATGCAGGTATGTAGGATGCACATGTTTTTGATATACCAGAGTACTAGACCAAGACGACTGCGAGGACTGACTGAAGAAGTGTTAGCAGGAAGCGGAAATTAGACGAAGAAATGTTAGTAAGATAGAAATATTTTGGCTTTTAGAAGTGCAATTATGTTATAAGAGATTATTTTGATATTGCAAAACCAGATGCAGTGCATCATGGCACAAAAGCCAGAGCGAGAAAGCCATCCTTTTGCGTAAACAAACATGATGTAGATAGAGGATGATCTTCTCCATCCCGAAGCATATAGCAGACATGCCCCAGAATTTCATGAGATCATCAATTAGGCAGAAAATAAAGCAAAAACAACTCGTCATGAACCATCCCGACTACTCTCATAAGTTTAGATAATATCATCGAGTAGCATAGGAACATGAGCAAAAAAGAAAATCAATAAAAGATAAAACACTCACTGAAACAATCTGAGCCAACAACCATTCTGATTGTTTGTTACTTGTATTAAATTTTCTTTGATTGATATCTTAGTTTGGAAATTGACTAATTGGATAATTGATTGATAAATTGGACAGATTGCTTGGTTGATAGACAGTAAAGATCGAAATATTGAACAAGTCCAACCAGATTGAGTGTTGAGTCACAATGATTTGGATCACATGCGTGAGAACATGATTTTATTAAGCACAGAATGATGCATCTACCACAGATGTTTGCAAACATGATGATTGATACGTAAAAGAAGACAAGTATGTACAAATTTATTGCAAATTTTTGAAGAGGTTTTTCAAATTTTTAGGATTTTTGAGATATTTGAATTTTTTTTTGTGATGATCTTTTTTAAGGACTTTTTATGTTTTTTAGGATTTTTTTAGCATCATATTTGATTTTTTAGGGTCTTTTTTCAGGATCATATTTGATTTTTAGAAAAACATTTCAGGACATTAGTTGATTTTTTGGATTTTGAGCTGCTTATTTGGATTTTTAGGATTTTTTTGAAATTGCCCCCAGTGTTTATTAAGGGAAGGACATTTTGAAAGGAGAAATGGACCAGTATATGGACAAAGGCCAAGGGTCATTATATTGGATCTGGTTAGGTGCCAAGGACTATCCAAGAAATGGGATAACAATTTTTTTCACCAAGCTAGGGGACTTGACAAGACAATGATAAGGTAATGAGATAGTGCAGTGGATAGAATGTGAGAAATGGACATGTCAAGAGGTTTTTCTTTGAAAACATGTTTTGCATTGAACGTCCTTATTGTACATCAAGACCAAGATAGGGAGTTGGATAAGACAATGTTAGGACCTAGATAGGATAATGACATGATATGAATAAGAAAATGATAGAATATGGAATATGGATGAAAGGTTTTGATATGATAGGAAATATAGACCAAAGGGATCAAGACAATGTAAAGCAGATAGGACATGTGATGCTTCAAGGAATATTGTGTCAAGATCAAAGTTGGGGAAAAGGGGATATGATAATGGATATGACATGCATAGGATAATGGAGGACATGCTAGGGATAATGGAGGATAATGACAGGAGTAATGTAGGATAACACCAATGAAATCTCCCCCCAAGTATAGACTGCAAGAAGTTCATAGAATTACACATGATGCGTGTTTGCTAGGTTTTCATCATGGTACTTTCCCAAAGCATTTGTTTACTAGGTTTTCACTATTGGACGAAATTATTTCTCTTGAATCTTTTTTTTGTGTTACCAAGACGCCTGTTTGCCATGTTTTCATCAGGGTAACTTTTTTTCTTTTTCATTTTTTGATATTTTTTTTTTTTTTTTTTTTTTACTTTTTGACTTTTTGGAAAAAAACTGGACACATGAAATGACATGGATGGAGAACTTAAGTGCCTTACTCTTTGAAATGTTCTTTTGAAAGATATTGTGCAAAGATGTTGGTAAGGTAATGACAAAGGGATAGTAAGTGGGTGATTGGATAAGGATGGGACAAGCTTTATGCAAAGGATTGGATAGGTTAGATGAAAGGTTGGAAAACAGGTGTTGGATGATGGAGGGAGTGAAAGAAAGATGGATTTTGAATGGATGGAGATGGATGCAATAAAAACATTAGCACACACCTTGAGGGGTGATGGGGTGATGGAGGAAAAATAGATTTTGGAGTTTGAATGATTAATGGAGGGATGGATATGGATTTTGGGACACAAGGACCCAAAATAGATTTGGAAGGTGGAAGACATTTAGATGGAGAGATAGAAACTTTGGATGCCAATATGGACTTTTCTTTTGGACTATGTGCTTCAAGAAGCTTCTTGGGAATCCACATGCTTTTTTATTCTTTTTTATTTTTCATTATTTTGTGGGTCCTTAGAATGCATTGATTTCATAAGAGATTTAGGAACCCATATGGCTTTTGACTTTTTTTTTCCTCAATGGGCCTTTGTGGCCTTTTGGAATTTTCTTTTAGGATCACATTTTTCTTTTTTTGTACATGTCGATTATACTGGACATGTTGATCCTTGATAGCATGTGGATTGCTTGATTTGTGGATTTTGTTCTTGGCATCCAAATTGCTTTGAAAGAGAATGGAATTCATGGATGGATAGGAATTGTATGGAGGCATTTAGGATGAATGGAAGGTTCTCCAAGATGTGTTCCTTTGCTAACTTGTATTTGGGAAAGGGTAACTAGGTTGCAAGCTAGTGGACGGAGGAATATATGGACCTAAGATGGATGGAAGGGTTGAAGGGGGAGGTATACATTTAGGTTTGGAGTTTTAAGGGATACCAATGCCTTGAAATGTATATTTGTTATTAAGACCATGGCCATTATACTTTTCTTGGATATGAGAGGGTTTCAATATACCTTTTGCATGGAGGTCTAACCGTTTGACTTGATAATTCTTTATTTGACTAGTAGGATACTTGCTACAAGACGCGAGTCCATTATTATGAGGTGTGAATGATATAGAAGGACTTATAGGACCATGAGTTTTAATAGACTTGATAGAACGAGGGAAACCCATTTGAAGTGTAAGGGGTTCATTAACAACTTGCATAGATGTACTTGAATCACAAGGAGGAGCATGAGGAACAATAGGATCTTGCGATGAAATAGGAGCAGTGATAGGATCATTTGGAAGGATAGGATCTTGTGGAAAATTTGGAGGGTTGGGAAAAGGAAATAAAGGGATGGAGGGATCTTTTTGTTGGAAGTACAATATTGGGAAAGCAAGATACTGAAAGTGGGGGGGGGGGGGGAATCAGATCTTAAAACTTGATCANATCTTTTTGTTGGAAGTACAATATTGGGAAAGCAAGATACTGAAAGTGGGGGGGGGGGGTGAATCAGATCTTAAAACTTGATCACTTAAAACAAATTGATCCACTTTCATACATATATGAATTTAACCTAACATCAGATAGCATCGAAAACATGAAACATATAACCCATAATGTAGAATTTTGGTAACCCAAAAACCCAAATAGGTAAAACTGGGGTGGGGATGACACCCATAAAATATTCACTATTGCAGCAATAAAGTGTGCTTGTTAGGGCTACAAGAGTTTGATTACAAAATGCAATCTACCAGATTAAAGGTCTATTCGGTTAAGAACAAAAGATCATTACAATCTACCTTGTGAAAGGATTTCAACTTACAATAAAGTAAGCAATCAGCTAAGAGATTTAAAGTAGGCCTATTAGAACCACTCTGTTAAGAGATTTCACCTGATACACCTATTAGAATGTTTCAAGTAGTGATCCTTCGTTATGCACTCAGATGTTGATGATGGATCTTCTCTTTCCAATACCTTCTATGATCTCACAATCTAATATGTCTTTACTCTGCTATTCACTGCTCTATCACTCTATTTGATCTTGGCTTCTTCTCAAAGTAACTCACTATTCATCTCTCATGAACACACAACCCTTCTTCCTCTGTGTATCTATATCACTATAATAATAGTTTTAGAAGCAATCTTATATGTCTTTACGGATATGTTGGCAAGATCTAGATCAACGATCAAGATCTAATATTTATGCCTCCAAGGCATCCTAATTTTTTGATTGGCTCCATGCCATGCATAGGATAAAATAATTAAAGGCATAAATAACTCCACAGATAAATATTAAATGCTTATATATGTCAGCCCAAAGCTCATACAAGTTGGCCTAAACATTTTACCTCAACGTTTGAATCAATCCTGACATGTATGCAAAAATTGTTCTGCTCGACACTTGACATCTATGTCGCTCGGCACTTAAGTATTCTACTTGGCTCAGCATGATGTAACTCGACAACCTGTATTCCTTCTCGGCAATGTTGCTTGGCCTTGAATAGTTTTAGCTCGACCACAGTGATAACCAACTCAAACTGCCTAAGTAAATGACTAAGTGTTGGTCACTAATCATCAACAGAACTTAGGGATTAACAATCTCCCCCTTTGATATTAGTGGCAAAAACACACTTATCATTTTGATTCATTCCATCCAAAAATTTTCCTAAGTACACAATGTACTCCCCCTAGGAATGTACTCCATACTATATAAAAAAAAGTTACATAGTATACATGCCTTCAAAAAAAGTATTTACAGTTATACTTGTATTGTTCCTCTTATGTTGTATCCTTGTCATATTCCCCCTTGTTTTTGTCACTGATTGCAGGTGGGGTTAAGTTGTACTTATCCAAAAACTATTTATGAAGTTGTAAGGTGGACACAAATGCAGTGTCCCAACTATCCTTAACAAACTTCATAACCTCTAATTTGACTTCTAGCTCGGCAGCTAGACTTACTAAACTTTCTGCAGTAGAGAGATATGCATTTCTCTTAATCAATTCTTTTGTAGCTAAAAGATCTCTCTAAATCACCTCCAGATGAGCTATCAAATTGGTCTAAATAGTAATCAATTTGGCCCTTATCCGGCCATCTTCATCCATGAGCTCGGCTATTCTCCTTTGTGCATTAGTCAATCTGTTAAAATGTAAGGATATAGTGCTAGCATCCATACCTAGTGAACTCCCAGTTGACTTCAAGTCTAATTGCAATTTCTCTATAGCTTGTAGATTATCCTTTGTGAAGAATTCAACATCACATAACTTCTTATACAAAGAATAAACATTAGTTGCAACTTCCTCCAAAATTTCTACAAGATAAGAAATTTCAACCTGCTTTGTCGCAATCTCTCCTGAAATTTTGGCTAGTACTTTGTTCTCAAATTTCCTCTTGGACCATTGCAATAATTTCTCATTAGCTTCAATGTTGTCATCATTTACCTTCTGCACAATATGAACTAACTGTTCAAGAATAGGAGCTTGAGGATTTTCATCTGCCATGTCAAAAGCTTTTACAAATATATCTTTGATGTCATGTAACACCTTCTTTTGCTTCTACTCTCTTTTCATTTCTTCCTGCCTTTTCTTCCTCTTGATTAATTATTGAAGAGTCTCAATCTGTTCATAAGATAAAACATTGTGATCCCATGGTGGAATCACAATCACTTCATCTAATGTGACATCAAGAATCGGAGACTTCTTCTTCATAACTTTCCTCCTCTTAAACTCAGGTGAGCTACTACTCGGCTTCATTTCCTCAATACCTTTTCTTGTTGTAGTAGTAGTCACCATTGCATCTTTCAATTTAGTCAAAATTGCCTGTTGATCAGGCATACCTCCTGTTTTAGGACTAGTGGGAGTGGATGATGTAGAGTGTGGTAAATCAACCAACACTTGCACTGCCTCTTGTTCCTTAGGCTCATTGTTAGTATCCCTCATCTCCTCTCCACTATCTAAGACTATTTTCACAACCTCTAAAATAGGTGAATTTTGTATATTTACCTCTTATTCATATTTTTCTTTAGGTTTCTATATACTCTTCTCTCCTTCAGTCTCAGTAGCCTTAATAAGCGATTCCCTACTTGTATCTCTCGACTCATCCTAACCCTTGACATCCAATTTACTAGAGTCATCAATTGTGATGTCAATTGGACCATCTTCTATCAAATCAATAGTGTTTACTGTATCTGTTTGTTCTTTTGGTTATGCTCAAGTCTTGTTAGGCTCAGTAGAAATTTGTTCTTTTGTTATCCTTCTATTTTGATGTCCCTTCATCAGTTTTCTCCTTTTGTGGAGCTATAAGTCCAAAGATTTCCTTCCATATCCTTGTACTCTATTGTACTATACTTTCAATATCATTTTTCAAAATAGCATATCCTCTAAGTTTAGGTTGAAATTTATGCTTGTATTCCTCAATGAATTTAGCTCTTTGTTTCTTAGTCAGCTCAAGGATAACCTTTGCTAATGTACCTTCTCTAATCTATCTCTCAGTAGTAAGTTCAAATTCCCATTTACTAGATAGAAATTCATATAATTTAGTCAGCACATTTTTTCCTATCTGTATAGGAGTTAACTTGAAATTGCTCATCATATCTAGTAGAGCTTCCTGAACTTTATGCTTATCCTCTACCTTCAATTTCTCATACTTGATAAACTTAAAGCTAGATAAACCTGCAGAATTCCTCAAATTCTCACATACCTCATTAATATCAGTGGGTCTTTTGAATGGTGTTGTTGGTATGTTGTTGGGTTCATCAATTTTAGTCTTTTCTTCATCACTTTCTGGATCCAAATGTAGTTTCCTTCTTGGTCTCTTTACTTGTAGGCTCGGCACAGCCTTTGTTGAAAATTTAGTCTTTGATCCAGAACTACTCTCTCCAACCTTCTTTGCATATACTTTTTTTTGTACTACTGGAGATGTGGCAACAGATGCCCTTGTCCTTGGATGATTGGCAATGAGAGGGGTAACTTTATTTTTTGCTTGGCTCATCTTAGTTACCTTGGCTACTGCTGGTTTCTTTCCTTTTTCCTTAAAAGGAGTCTCTTCCTTAGATTCACTTATTATTTCTTCTTCTTCTTTAGATATATCTTCTTCTTTTCTAGTAGATATGCCTAGAGGTGCATCCTCTGGCTCCTCATCACTCGGCAATCCAACCATTTTCTTCAGATTCTTCACAATATTTTTCCTCTTTCTCTCCATGGTTCTTGGTTTTAGATTCATAGATATCTTTGCCTTAGCTTCATCATAGTTTCCAAATATCTTTGCTTTTGTATCAATCTCCTCTGCTAGGAGTGTTGTGATAGCTAGTGATGTTTCATCAATGTTAACTTCATAGGGAAATGGCTCTATCCATGATACCCTAGGTGTCACACCCTGAATGTAAGTGTAATCTATGTCGACTAGAAAAAATATCTCCCCATAGTTCTTTTCCACAAGTGAACTAGGAATTATAGATCTCAACCTCATTCTCTTTTTGAATTCCACAAAGTAGTTTCCCATAATGCTTTTGAAATTATTGCCTAATTGCTTAATACATTCACTAATCTACACAGTAATAGGTCTATCCTTCTTCCAAACAATATTTCCCAATGTAGGAAATGACTTCTGTACATAGAAGAATATGCAAACTAGTAAAGAACCATACTTACATGATGAGCTCTTAGATTTTTTGATCGATAATAGGTTCTCGGCTAGTTGTGTCAACTGTAGCTTGACAAGGTCGTAGGTGTGATTCTTCTTAACTATCTTATATGCTTGGTACACAGCTGTGCAGGGAACACTATCCAGTTGGCTTGACTGATATAACTTATGTGCAATCACTCTCACTCCAAAGTCAAGTTCTAAATCTTCAATTGTAGAGATAGTCATACCTCTGTTATTCCAGACAGCTCCTGTGTTAGTTGCTATTTTTTCTTTACTTTGGTCTCTCATTGTTTGTTTTCCGCTAGCAATTGGATATCTAGTTACTTGATGAATAATTTCTTTAGTGATCCTAACTGGTCCATTGTCCAGCCACATATGCATATTATGAACTCGGCTTAGAACAACCTTAATCCATTCATCTTTGAATTCTGGCAGAAAATCTAGGGCACGAGTTAACCCTTTGTCAGCTAAATGCTTGAATTTGTCCTTCAGAACTCCATTATCGCACAACTTGTTGTAGGATTCCCTCAATTCAATATCACCTACTTCACCAATCTTAACCATGTAACAAGATCTGACATCATGGATCATAAGTACCTTTGGTGGAATAGATGAGAGGGCTCCGTTCAGATCACCTAAAATTGCGCTTTCCAAAATGGATCGAAAGTTAGGAGGTGCACATGCATCACTTCTCACAAACTTAATTTGCTTCATAGCCTCCTCCATACCTTCGACTGGTGTGAAAGAACTTGCAGACATAATCTCTGAAATTAGGGTTCAAAAATGAAGAACACGGTACCTCGGCAAGTAGCACTTCACACTATTCACCTTAGGGTTGCCGAAGACACACTGGAAAGATCTTTAATACAAACTTCGCTAAGATCAATTCTGCAACTTCTTCAATCTCTCTGTGAATACTGAAAATTGCAAGGTAAAAATGAAGAACATATGGTTCGTCCTTATATAGACTCGAAAGGTCAAGGTAGGTAAGCAATAAATGTTCTTCCCGTTAGGTTAGTGCAAACCAACTATCATTGGCCGACTAACACAACTTGCATGCCACTCATCTTACCATACTTGGCTGTCACAAAACTTACTCGGCCAACCAACTTGGCCCCTATAGTGCAGTTAACTCTTCTTGGAATTTTTCACAAACATGTCCTGGTGCATCTCAACATATGCAAATATAGACTTTGGAACGTTTACATATTAGGAATTGATGTAAGATTTGAAATTTAAATGCAGTTCCTTACATACTTCGATTGCTCAGTTAGAGATGGTGTGATCACCTAATCCATTGGATTGGGTCACCTCAGCTTCAGTAATTTCACTGTTGCTCGGCTCTATTTTCCTTACCCATGTCTAGTTCATCTATACTCTTATTTCCTCAATAGTATGAGTAGGTACTCTTGTCCTACACTCTCTCTTAGTGTGATCAATCTTCAAACAACTAAAGCAAACTAGGCTTCCATTCATCCAACTCTTAGATTTTCCTCTGAAATGTGTCTTTAAGCAATCTTCAGGTGCATGTCCATATTCTTGATAGTAATGACAACTCTACCTTGTGTTATAATCCTAATTTTAAGTGTTGCCTTTCCTAGGTGCTTTTGTTTGTGTCTTAGATGTCCATTGTTGTTTAGCATTGGATCTATAATCTTGTGCTTTATGACCATATTTTTGACACTTGTAACAATAACCATTGAATCTTGGTTTGGGAGGTGCATCATTTTCTTTAGACCAACATTCATGTGCTTTATGTCCAAACTTCTTGCAATTAAAACAATAATCATTGAACTTAGGTTTAGGATTGGACTTACCTTTCTTGCTTTGGAAAATGTTTGCTGTATGACCTGGTTTTCCATAGTGGTGGAAAATAGGTTTGTTTTTCTTTGTCTTTGAATTCCTCCTTTCACCATTCTTAGATGATTCTCCTTTCTCAGTAGATGTCTTTGGTTTAGTGTTGTTGTGGGTCCACAACACACACCCCATTTTAGGTCCTCTGACCATAGGGAAACCCCTTTCTCTTTTGTCTTTTCCTCCTTTCGTCATGTCCACCCCTCGTAGAAACCCAGTTAGCAACCATAGATGATCATTGAAACCCAACCATAGGAAAGGAGAACCCTTTTTCGGCCTTTCGTCCCTTTTGGCCTTTCAGAGAACTTAGGTCCTCCGAAATGCTGAAATGGCCGAAAGGCCGAAGACCAGACCTTTCAGTGATTTTAGACTCTGAAAAAACCGAAAGGCCAAAAGGTTCTTGGTCCTCCTTCAACATTTTTGGCCTTTTGGGGTCTGAAAACCCAAAACCGCTGATGTCAGCCCACGGGTTATAAAAGGGGTAACCTCCTTTTTTCATTTCACTTTGCATTTTTTATGTGTGTGTGCTCTCGCTCGCATTCCGTCTGCTTCTCCTCACCAACCACCTCCTCTTCCAAGCTGCCTGGTTGCCCTCCCTTTGCTTGATCATTTATGGTAGGCTCTCTTTGCTCTTCCTCGCTTGGTGCTTTCGAGTTTACTTCAGTTTAGGGTCTTTTCGGTGCCCCAAGTGCCTGTCCAGCCTAGGGCACTGTGTTTCGTCGCCTTTTTGGGCCTCTATGTCTTTGTGCGTCGATAGGGATGTCCCTCCCTGTTGGCCCTAGGGTTTTCTAGTGTCATTAGGTCTAGGTTTAGGGTCTTGTGTTTTTGTCAGTCGCAGCGCTTGCCACAAATTTTTAGCCTCTGAAAGGCCGAAAACTGGATCTTCACTTTCGCTAAGTGTCATTTCAGACATTTTGGCCTTTCAGACATCTGAAAGTCTAAAAAGTTGAAAGTGAGACCTCTAATTAGTCCATCCAGGTTCCACACCATGTTTGGATGATTCGACGTTCTTGGGCAAGCCTCTACCAGTTCGATGTCCAAAACTTTGAAATCCCAGATGGACTTGGCCCTTCCATATGCCTGTTCGCACTTTTGGACTTTTTGGTCTCTGAACCAGTTTTCGGTGTCTGAAGCACCGAAAGGTCTGAAAGTCCAAAAACATGCACTTAGTTGTTTTTCTTTAGCTCTCTTTCTTTGCTTTCCTAGTTTAAATTGTTTTTTTTGGCTTCGTTCAATAAGCTACTGATATTTGTCTTCCTTGCAGGAATGACTGAACCCAAGATAACATCCCCAATGAAGTATCAATATAAGGGGAATCCCCCTAGTTCAAAGGTGGGGAACAAACACAATGAGGTAACTGACACCAACATCAGGAACGTGGATTGGAATGAATTCCTGACTCAGTGCTCCCAGCCAGTGAACAAATCTGAGGATTGTACCTCATTAGTCCTATTCAGGCTAGTAAATGCAGCCACACACCCCGTGGATGTTTCATCTTTAGAATTGATCATCACCCTAGCTCATCATTATGATTCAGATAAGAGGGTGGTAGTAAACTCCGAGGATCAGGTGGTGCTAGACATTAGGCCGGATATCATTGAGGACGTCTTTCACCTTCACAAAGGCATAGACAAATTCTGACTTTTATATTGAAAAGGGGACCAAGTGGTTTGGCAATAGGGAGAAAGCCATAAACAAGATGATGAATAAGGAATACCTCAAGCAACCACTTCCCAAAAACAAACTAGACAAGATAGACCTCCGGAGAGGTTATATGAAGGATGATATCTAAGCAGCTATAAAAATGATAAGCAGGGTGTATGGGTTACCATAGTCCACCCAAATCAAGCACTAGATGATCATATTGATAGAAAGGATCTGGGAATGGAAGGCAAGATTTGACTAGGGCACCATCATCAATGACAATCTGGATGAGAAATTTACAGTCGTAAAATATAACCCAAAGTTTTACATGAGCACTTACGTGGTGTATCTACTAGCTGCACAGGAATATTATCCTGGTCTCACCAAGAGGGGAAGTCTGAATGATCCAAATACATGGCCCCATCTTGTATACCCGTAGCTGGTAAAAGAAGCAAACATGCCAGAGGATTCCCCAAATTACAGGATAGTCAATGATGCATTCATATTCATAGTCATCCAATCTATTGAGGGTGACTTTGCTAAAAGGATGTCAGAAGAGGTTTTTGCTAAGTGTTGTCTGATTTTCAGTCACCCCTTTTTGGCATTATGGTCATGTCAAGTTAGTATAGTCAGTTTGAGTCTAGATCTAAGTCTTTTATAGGTAGGAAATCTTTGCCAGGCTTCTCTTCCATTGCCTTTTTGTTCTAAGCTGGGTGGAATGTTTTCAAGGTCTCATTAATTGGGTAGGTTGTAGCACCCGATCTGGCAAAGATTATGATCTCTCAATTGATGATCTTTTCAGCAGATGGAATGATGTTTGGGAGTCATAAGTTTCAGACATTCAAAAGAACTAAGAGAGATTCTTCATGTAGTGGAATCAGCATTGAATCATTTAGGTTTCTACTTCATATCACCGTGTGAACAATCCATTTTTGGTAGAGAAATAAAGTTTGCAGTTGAATATATTGAGCTAGGTGCAGATCAAAGACTGGTATGGACTGATCCTACAGGTCTCAACGATCCTAATGCAACAAACGGCGAGCAATTTGGTTAAGAGATGAGTGAGAACGAGCTTGGCGGGATTTCAGAAATCACCTTCTTCGTGGCAGAATTCTATCTTAGTTGGTAATTTTCCGCAAAGAAGATCTTTGCCTTGTGCGGGTTTCGCACTCAGTTGGTAATTTTCTGCAAAGGCTGAAAAGAGGAAATTTTCCTTGTGCGGGTTTCACCCTCCTTTGGCAATTTTCCGCAAAGGAGAATTTTATACTGCGCGGGTTTCACCCCTCTCAGGTGATTTTCCGCAAGCTTAGTCATAATAAGGTGGGCCCGATTTATTAAAAAAAAGAATATCATGTTGTCATTTTAAGAGATCAAATAAAGCATGTGCTTTAAGTTAAGTAGCCCGCGCACTTAAGAATGACATGCAGAAAGACAGGTAAAGGAGAATTTCACACTTTGCGGGTTTCGCCCTCCTTTAGTGATTTTCCACAAAGAAGGATTTTCACTCTTTGCAAGTTTCGCACCTCCCTCTACATTTTCTACCAGAGAAGCACTTTTCCAATTCTCTACAATGGAGAAGTACTTTTCTAATTTTCTGCAATAGTGCTCGTAGATGGTCCAAGTGAGAAATCCAAAATCAGGTGCGCCGCAGCCATTTGTGCATTCAATTTACCAAAACCCGCAGTTTCATATCTTGCAGTGTAGAAAAATGATGTTTCGACTCCATGGCCCAATGGATTCAGCTCGATAATGCTGGCTGAAGATGAAGAGTTTCAGATTCATAATGACTGTTTGAGTTCTCAGATTTGAAAAGTCTTTTTCTTTATATTCTGTCTCTTTGTATTCGAAGAAGAGGAAAGGTCATTGGCTCTGAGAAGCATGATGTATTGTAGGGTCTATAAATTCTGAAAAGAATTCAGTATACAGGGTCGGCAAACTTGTTAATGAAGCATAAGTGATTCTATTTACAGAGGCTTTGTCTCATGTTTGTTGCGCCGTGGTAGTTGTTCATTTGCATTTGAATAGATAGAACAATTGTATGTGAGGCTGCAGTTTTCTACTAGATTCTATTTCATGTTAGTGGTTGCAGTGAGAGTGATTCCATTTACTTCTCATGTATAACTCTTCTCCTATTCATTCAGTAATTTAGGTGCATCAGAATAGAAATTACAATTGTGTGTGGAACTGTAATTCCTGCTTGGATTCTATTCCATGTTAGAAGTTGCAGCATAAGCAATTCTATTTGCTGTCCATGTATGATTCTGCTCCTGTTCTCCTCAGTAGAATATGCATTTTTAGAATAGGTAGATTAGACTCAAATATAGATTAAACATTATCCTTGCCCGAATTGTCTGTGTCTACAAGCAATTTGGTTAAAACTTCTAAGAGATAACCTGATGATCAATAAAAAGACACATTCATTGCATATCAAACACAATCAGGGAGTTGTACCTGTCAATTGAGAGGGCAGTGATAGATAACATACACTGACCCATTTGTTGGTAAACATCCTTTTGTTCTTTCACCTTGGGTGTATTGAAGAGTCAGAGATTATAAATCTTAAGGAAGGACAA
>MU224140.1:6601022-6623214 GCA_018584345.1 Thuja plicata
GGCTGAAGCATGCTCTAGGGTTCATGAATAAAGATGAAGAAACCATCAAGGCTTTAGCAGACCAAAATGAGGCATTAAAAGGGTTCATCCAAAAGATGGTGGGACCTATTGACCCAAATTGTTCAGAAGCTTCACTACAAGCCACACTTGATAAAAGGGCTACACCAGATTTGCCAGCAGGTTTGACCCCCTCTTTCATCCAGGCAAGCGCTAATTATATAAATGACTTTGGACAATTCGGTGAGAAGGCAATTCCATCAATATTTATGCCATACATGACCATATTGGTTGAGGTTAATT
This sequence comes from Thuja plicata, assembly GCA_018584345.1. Lineage (NCBI taxonomy): Eukaryota > Viridiplantae > Streptophyta > Pinopsida > Cupressales > Cupressaceae > Thuja > Thuja plicata. The sequence continues at coordinate 6,601,323 of MU224140.1, forward strand.
CACTCATTTACCTAGTGGAAGACGATGGGGGTGTGGATGCAGAGGTAGTTAAGTGGCAAGCAACTCTCCAAGATTTGGAGATAATTCAAAAGCAACGCTTCCAAATTTTGGTAAAAGTTTATGAGGGAGAAGAATTGGATAAATTTGATACTTGGGTCAAAAAAATGACCAAAATAATTAATTCCTAGAAGCACCAGGCCCTTATAGATGAAAAATAGGAGGAGGTCATAAAATGGATCAAAAATATAGATACCTTCTTCACGGGGGTTGGCCTCAATGTCTACCGGGATGAAATCCAACAGGCTCTACGTCCTTCCAAGGAGGTGGTCCAACATTTCAAGGACGTTCTAGCTGGAGTTAGTACCAAGGAGGCCCTATAAAAACTTTTTTACATGAAAGAATAAATACAAAGAATGTTACAGCACGAAGAAGAGATCACGTTCTTCACTTCTGAATTGACTATCTTCAGAAAGAAGCAAGAACAAAGGGTCACTAAGATAAAAAGAAAAGAGATCAATTTTGAAGAAGTCTAGGAGATAATGCAGAGGCTCTAGGCAGCTCACCCAGAGGTCTTCACTAGATAAGGCTCCAAGGTTCAATTACCGGGCAGTTGGGGCAAGATTTTCAACACTTGGCCAAAATTCTACCAAGGGAGAGTTTTTGGCCTTTCGACCTTCGATTTTTCAGCCATTCGGCCCTGTAAGCAAGGGGTATTTTTCATCCTTTTGGCCTTCAAAGATTTCGGCCTTTCGGCCTCTTCAAATTTTTTCGGTCTTTCGGCCCACGACAAGTCCAAAGTTTTCGGACCTTTGAGTTTTAAAGTTTTGAGAAACACTTGAGGAATTTTAAAGGCATTAAAGTTTCGAGGTAGAGGTCGGGGTCCAAAAAACTGGGGGTTTTCAGTGAGGTCACTTTTTCAGACACTAGTTAGACTCTAGATCAGATTAATGGACAACTTGAGTTTGTTTTGGGAGGACTAAAGTTTTCCTATCATTTCCCACCGCCAGAGACAATTCCAGGTGAAGAATCCAAGAAGCATCCACCAAAATCAAGAAGACTCCCAGTTCACAGAAGGAATTCTCCTCCTTTCTCTCTCTCTTCTTTGGTGGATTTTTCCCTCTTTGCATGAGAAAATGGATTGTAAATGGGTTTAAGAATCCATGCAAGTTATATAGTATCAGTTAGCAGTATTTTCCCTTCTGAAAATTTCTAGTTTTAGCTTCTATTCTCTAGTTTAAACTCTCTGATGCCCTAACTCCAAAAATCAGAGTTGTAGATCAAAACTCTATATATTGTAATAAAAAAAGCAATGTAAAGGGCTGACTTCTTAATACAATAAAGATCTACATTGGGTGCTTCATTCATGGTCTATGAATTACTGCTATCTATGCGAATTTATTGAATGTATGCTTGCATTATTCTTTATTTTCAGAGAGCTCTTTGTATTTTTGTGTTTTGAATTCGTGCTACCTTTAGTTGGAGTTTATTGTTGTCTATCTACCTTGTTGTGATGAATGTGTGGAGGATGCTATCTTTGGGCTTAATGATAAATCCGTCTTGTGGGTGCCCACATCTTGGTGGCTACATGATTTGATAGATTTTGAATATCTCGTATGAATAAAACATATCTTTTCTCCAAACACTTGCATCTATGGAGTAGTGAATCGTGACGTGGTCTGATTTATGCTTCGTGGGTTTTTCTACATCTCTCCAGTATTCATTTTGCAAGGAAGGGTTTATATCAGTTTATGTCCATAGGATTTCACTCTTTGTTACAATTCAATACATTTATTGTTACCCTCATCTCTTTTAATTCTGTCTCAAAATTCTGAAAATCGTTGTCTTAAAAAATATATAGTTGCATATTATTTATCATACTCACATTTGTTAAAACGGAAAATACCCCAAAAAAAAGAGAACTAATAATATTTTACAGTTTGTTGTCTCTAACGTACCAGCAAAGGCTTCCTTGTGAACAATCACATTTATCTTCAACTGAGTAACCAAGCAAGTTGTGACCCAACCCCAGAGAACCTTGGGAATAACTCTGTTATTCTTTCAAGAGAGGAAATCAAATCTCGAGATCCTAGCAAGTTGGCTTGTGTCAAAACAACGCTCAACAAGTGTGACCTAATCTACAAGAATCTTTTGGTCTTCTTGATGCTTCCATCAGATTCTCAAAGTGATTCAAAGCTTCATTAGGTTTATTCAACCTTTCATTCAGTTCCTTCTCAGATCTCAAATCATCTTTCAATTGATTGTTCTCAAATCTCAGATTCATCATTTCCATATCTTTCCTACTAATCTCCTGATTTGCAAGTGGCATTTGATTTGCCATGTCAACTTGATTAATTTTCATCGTTTGCACATCATGTGTCCTTTCATCAAGTCTGATAGTTATCACTCTTTTATCTTCTTTTTCCATTGCTTTGTCATCTTCAACTTTCTTCTTTTGTTCCACTACTTCACATAGTCTTACTATTTGCATTTCGTGTTCTCTTTTCAAGTTCCTAACTTCTTCACACAATACATTGTTCTTTTCCAGTAGATCTGCAATTACTGCATTGCTTTTAATAGAATCACCATTTTGAAATAGATTTGCAGTGTCATCTTCCTGATAATGAGTATCATTCATTTGTTTGGCCAAATCTCTCCTAGCTATCAATGATTTATTCAATTCCTATCTTGCTATCTCAAGATGATGTAATGCTAGCTGAATCTCAATCTTCTGATTCTCAATGACTTTACCCAACTTGTAAACCTCCATCTCAAGATCTGTACTCACAATCTAATTAAAAGCTTTTATAGGAGAACTGTGCTATGATACCAATTTTTGGAAGTACAATATTGGGAAAGAAAGATACTGAGAGGGGGGGTGAATTAGATCTTAAAACTTGATCACTCAAAAAAAATTGATCCACATTCATAAATATATGAATTTAACCTAACATCAAATAGCATCCACAACATGAAACATATAACCCATAACACATAATTTTGCTAACCCAGAAACCCAAATAGGTAAAACTGGGGTGGGGATGACACCCACAAAATCTTCACTACTACAACAATAAAGTGTGCCTATTAGGGCTACAAGAGTTTGATTACAAAATGCAATCTACCTGATTAAAGGTCTGTTCGGTTAAGAACTAAAGATCATTACAATCTACCTTGTGAAAGGATTTCAACTTATAATAAAGTAAGCACTTGGTTAAGAGATTTAAGGTAGGTCTGTTAGAACCACTCTATTAAGAGATTTCACCTGATACACCTGTTAGAATGTTTCAAGTAGTGATCCTTCGTTATGCACTCAGATGTTGATGACGGATCTTCTCTTTCCAATACCTTATGCGATCTCACAATTTGATATGTCTTTACTCTGCTATTCACTGCTCTATCACTCTGCTTGATATTGGCTTCTTCTCAAAGTAACTCACTATTCATCTCTCATGAACACACAACCCTTCTTCCTCTATGTATCTCTATCACTATAATAATAGGGTTAGAAGAAATCTTATATGTCTTTATAGATCTATTGGCGAGATCTAGATCAACAATCAAGATCTAATATTTATGCCTCCAAGGCATCCTAATTTTTTGATTGGTTCCATGCCATGCATAGGATAAAACAATTAAATGCATAAATAACTCCGTAGATAAATATTAAATGCTTACATATGTCGGCCCAAAGCTCATACAAGTCAGCTTGAACATTTTACCTCAAAGTTTGAATCAATCCTGACATGTATGCAAAAATTGTTCTCCTTGGCACTTAACATCTCTCTCGCTCGACACTTAAGTATTCTACTCAGCTCAGCATAATGTAACTTGACAAACTATATTCCTGCTCGAAAATGTTGCTTGGCCTTGAATAGTTTTAGCTCAGCCACAGTGATAACCAACTAAAATTGCCTATGTAAATGACTAAGTGTTGGTCACTAATCATCAACAAAACTTAGGGATTAATACTTTTGGAGGATTTGGGGGGATGATGGTTTCTTTTGGGGGACATGAAGGTGAAGAAAAACCTTGATCTTGAATTGGCATGGGATCATGGGAAGAAATGGAAGGGGGATCATGATCTTGCTTAGGAAGTGGAAGGTCAGTGAGAATTGGAAGGACATTTTTCTCTTGAGGTGGAAAAGAATCATTTTGGATAGGGGGGATAAGGACAGTGGGATCATCATGAGCCTCGAGAGAAATGGTATCTTGGTCAACAATAGGATAGAATTGGTCATTAAAGGGATCTTGCTCTTGGTTTGATTTAGAACATGTTTCTTTGTGCTTTTTATCATCCTCTTAACATGGGATATGACTTTGGACATTCAAGGGGGATTCTTGAAAGGGGTTAATGTTGGAACATGAGGAAGATGGACTTTGGATGGGACGCTCATGAATGAAATTGGTTGAAGATGAAGAAAATGATGGGATTGGACCAAATTTTTCTTCAACATGAAATGTACTTAGGTTATGAAGAGGACTAGCTTGGATTTCTTCTATGAATAGCCCTTAGAAGGTTGAATTATTGCAAGAGTCACTTGATGGAGATGGAGGAAATTTCTCTTGGGAGGAATGTGGGGATAAAGGAGTGGAGGGAAACATGGATGTTTCTAGAAGGTTAATTTATTGAGGGGAAGTAGGTATATCATCCATGTGATTTTTTTGGGATGAGCCATTTCTAGACACGGGTAAATTATTTGTTTCATCCTCTTCATTGATAGGATCCATTTTTTGGAAAACAATCTTTAGGACTTTAGATTTGAACTTGCACTGCTTGATGGATCTTGTTGGTGATACCTCATCATTATTGACATGTTGTACCAAATTTTTGGAGTGAATATGTTGAACAAAAGGGTCCTCATTGATTATGTCCAAAAGGTGTCATATTTGAAGTTTTCCTTGTTTGAGAAAAACTTGTCTAATTTGAGGACATAAGAGGGTCTTCATCACTAGACAATGTTATTGAATGCAAATTTATTGGTGACCTTGATATTGATTGAATTGTATGTATGGTTGGCACAAGAGATTTTTCGGTTTCTTGAGGAACACTTGGTTGCATTGGAATGAAGATCGGTTCATAATTAGGTGGTGTCTCCAATTGAATTATGACACACATTGGTTGAAAGGTTTGTTTGGGAATTTGGTTGAATGGTTGATTTCAAATTTGAGCACATGGAGGATAATTTGAAATTTGATTGAATTGAGCATGATCTGGAACTTGATTGAAAATTTTTGGCTCTTGCACATGATTTAGTTGGGCTTTGTTAAATTTTTCATTTTCTTCATTGAGTTGTAAAATGAGTTTTGGTATCTTTGATTTCTCAATGAGAGATTGTGTGTCAATTTCCCAAAAGATTCACTTGGACATCCAAGCCATCTCCTTTCTTCTCTTTATCATCTTTTCTACCCTCTCTTCCAAGATCTTCTTTTCTTTATCTAATTTTGTTTGCAACTTTTGAATCATGTTTGCATGGACTTGATGCAATTGATTGTTTGGTTGTGTTGATGTTATTTTCCTTGGCTCAAAAGCTTGTTGTTGCAAAGGTATATCTTGTCGTTGATCAAAAGGTAATTGTGTTTTTCCTTGTGATGGAAACATGAGTTGATAACTTTCTTGTTTCCTTTTGGATGCTTGGAACCTAGTGAAGTTTGACATGATGACTATATGCAAATGCAAGATTTTTGACTTTTTTTGAGAAACTTTTAGGATGAAAATGAAACCTAAATATGCAAGGACCTTATGCAAATGAAAATTTGGACTTTGGATGATGTATGAAAAGAAACCTATGGCTTAATGCAATTGTTTTTTTTTTGTTTTTGGACTTTGACAATAAATCTTTGGAAAGGAGACAAAACTAAGAGCATAACCTCATGAGGCTGAATAAGAATCTTGACTTGAAAAAGAGGATCAAGGGACAAGGGACAATTTTGATAAAAGGGATTAGAACAAATGCATCATGACAAAGGTGGAATATGACCAATTTATAAGGGGGGGTTTGAAATGTTTGGGACAAAGGGGATCAAGTCAAGATCTTGTTTTCAGTGCCATAAAGAAATGTTCCATGATTTGGATACTTTCTAGGATTGTTTGCAAAGCTTTTAAAGAGGATCTAAAATGAGCTATGTATGCAAGAGGACTATGATTAGGACCTATGCAAGAGGGACTATAATGAGGATTATGATAAGGCCTATAATGCAAGGGACTTTTTGAAATGCAAATGAAAGGAGATTAGTACATGGATATGAAAGATGAAGACTATCAAGCATGCCAAGAGGTTCCAAGTGAAAATATTTAAGGTTCCATATGTTTACTCAAAGACAAGGTGTGTTCTGACCATTTGATTATTTTTTGAAGATGATTTGGAAAAAAATTTCTTAAGAAGAGTTTTTTTAAGGTTTTTCTATTTTTATTAAAGTTTGAAACACTCACGCAAGATACATCATTGAGAATGGTTGTTGTAAAAAGGAACAAACACACCACATACTAAGGATAGCAAGGACAATATTTGTGGAATCCCCACTTGAACTGAAGTTTACTCATGCTTACTAATAGCGGACAACTTAGAAGCTTGGAGGCACGGGCTCCTCCTTACAGTGCACTCACTTCTTAGGCACTCCAAGCTTCGAATCCCAAGGTTCATCACTTCCCAAGGGACTATTGTCTCTACTAATAGCTGTGAAAGTGTGGGGAATATTAGTTGGTCTCTGACCTTCCACACCAATAGATAGAAGGTTTTTGGATACTACAACATGGTGTTTAGTAAAGGCATCTATTCATGTGGTTATACGTGCGAAAGATTAGCTCTGTTATGGAGGCCTCCCAGCCTACAGAAGCTATGTTATGTAGGTTTTTACACACCACAAGGGTGCTGAGGGAGATCTTCTTCCCAGTATAACATATTCAACACCCATTCATTGTGATATTAATCATAATGACATATTTTCTATACCATTTCGAAAGGGCTTGGATTTAGCATGTTACCGGTTGGGCAATCCACTGTCACTGGCTCTGTTAAAGCACTTGGGAGGTAGCCACACTAAAGGACTTGCATGGATTTATCTTACACCCAAGATCCATAAAGGTGAGGGGAGAGAATACATACATACATTTCCTAGGGATTACAAAAACTAGAAGACACTTCAGACACATGAACAAAATGATTCATTTTAAAGCACCAAGCTGAAGTGTTTTCTAACTACTAAAAGCACACATGAAAGTTTCAAAAAACACACAAGGTCTTCTACAAACATCTTGCATCAAAATTGTTAGTAGTTTTTATGATTCATTCTTCATCCCACAATTTCCAAAATGCTACACAAGTTATCTGTAACACAGAAATCCAGTATACTATGTGTATAAACGAATTTAGGAATGCAAAAAATAAAAAACTTTGCATGAAAAACATCAATTTTACCACCTGTGTAGGAACAGGCTACCACATGCACAGAACCAGGGTACAACCTATACAGAACCAGGGTACCACCTGTGAAAAAATAGGCTACGAACTGCACAACTTCTGACCACCTGCGCAGAACCTGCAACCAAGTGTGCAGCAACTAATCAGAAGCCTAAAAAGTGGTAAAAACTTATAAAATCAGAGGTCTTTCCCACATCTAAGCATGTAATACTATTATAAAAACAAATAGAGTTCATTCCTTGTGCCATTTATGATTTATTTGGAAAGAGTGAAATCACTTTTGAAACCCTAATTAACCTTTGTGTGCATTAAACCGATTTGAGAACACCTTAAACAAGAAATCTACATTTGACCCTAAACTAGTTCAAAGTTCATTTTATCTTCCCAAATCAAGTGTGCATGTTCATTTTAGGTTCCTTATCAACTTAAGAAACTTTATTTTGCACAATGTATTCCATTTTAACTCCTAGTTAGGCTAGATTGTGACTTTGATTGAAATTGGAAAAACCTTGATTGCATGTAACCCTAAACTAGGTGAAGTTCATTTTAAGAGCCCAAATCAAATGTGAGAGTTCATTTTAGGCTTTCAAATTAAAATGTGAGGTTAATTAACCAAATTTAGGGTTCATTTTCATTTTTTAGGATCCATTTTAACCTTATAATAGGTGAAAACCAGAAAAGAAAGCATGCAATGCAGAAATGCTTCCTAAACTTGCAGATACTGATCCTAAACCCTAAACATGGATCCTATTTAACCAACTGCGTAGCTAAGCAGCTAACTACGCAAATTTGGGTGCTAAGTGCACAGGTCTGGGTTCCAACTGCACAGGACTTGCAACCAACTACACAGGACTTGCAACCAACTGCGCAGGACTTAACCACCTGCGCAGAATCAGTGACCACCTGCGCAGAATTAGTGACCACCTACGCAGAACTCTTCCAGAACATAAAAATGCACAAAAACACAAAAAATTAATCAGTTAGGCATGTTTCACGTCGGGTTCACCAAATGTAAGACCAAAAAAAGGCATGAGAAGCATATCTAGGTAACCATAAACCCTAAACAATATGCTAACTTATCTAATCTAGCATTAGAGCCATTGAAATAGGAATTCACATATACTATACAAAAAAAACATAAGAAATCCCTTCAAATAATGCTCAAATACTCTCCTTTCTTCTCCATAAAGGTAGATTATGTTTCTCTTTGACAATAACACAATTGCACAAAGAAATTGAAAGCACAAGTTGAAAGTGAGAATACTAGGAGATAGTGGTTCAACCTTGAAAGAGAGAAACGCATCTCAATTTATAGAAAATGAGAAGCAATTAGGTGAATTAGAGTGCATAAATCAAATGCACAATGGAGGGAAAAGAAGGTAGGATTCTTAGAAGCACGATTAGGTGGAAATTGAATGAAGAAATATTGAAGATTGAAGATATTGAAGAAGCACCTTAATAGGGATGTGAATCCTCAATTAAGGGATATGACAACTAGATGAGATTAGGAGGATTTATTTCAATAAATAAATCAATATTCCTCACAAATCTAAATTAGTATATATGAAATTATAAAATACCATAAATTAGAATTAGGCAATTAATTAATTAAAAATTAATTAATTGTGAAGACTTAGGATAAAGGAAATAAATAAATTCAATTTATTTATTCAATTAGGACATAGGGATTAAATATAGGTTATTCATACCAAGAGGATAGATTAGTGGATTATCAATCAAATTGAAGGTATTAATGTTGAATTGAAATAATTTTCATAATATTATTCAGGATTAGGATCAATTCCAAGGATTCTTGAATAATTTAGGAAATCATGAGGCATCGATGAGCTTTGACAATGCGCCCGAATGATGATGTTTGGGAATGATTGAATAGCGCCAATGAACTATGATGATACCATAGGATTGAAATAGAAATGGGGAAAAATTGATGAAATTGGACAATGTTCCCGACATAACAATGATCAGAAATAGTATTGATGATCTTTGTCAACACTATTGAATTGATAAGGATAGATTGATAATGATAACATCGATGAACTTTGACAATGTTATCAAATAGATGATTAAAGAGATACAAAGCATCGATGAACTTGGAAAATTCTCCTAGAATGATGATAAGATTAATTGAATTTAGAAAAGGGGTTTTGATCGATTTGAAAATTGAGTTAATTAGGCATCGATGATCTTGGACAATGCCCTAGAATGGTTGTAATGAGTCCGTAAAATTCTTAAAATGATTAAGAATATAAAAGAATAGGTTTGAATTGATTTAGGATGATTTGAAATGGTTTAGGATCGAATAGGATCAGTTTAGGATCGAATAGGATCGGTTTAGGGTTGATCAGAATCGATTAGGAAAATGATCAATTTGGTGAAGAGAGTAGAAATATTAGAAAATAATTGAACAATTTTTCAATATTCAATCATCGACAAAAGACACAATTATTTCATATAATAAATATAATATGCACAACATAGATGAATAATTAGGTCGCAAGACAATGTTTCAACTGTATAATGCTAAAAATGTTAAAACACGTAGACTAGCAGGCTCGAACCATTTTTAGGTGTCTACAGTTCTTTCCCCAATTTTTTGAACCATGTGTGGAAAAATGACATCAATAATTATCATGTAGGTCACCCAATTAGAATTGGTAGCCAAAATTTTAACTTAGCCTCAAGCAATGATAATAAATTTTTGGTAGCTCTGTTGAAAATATCTTGTAATGTTTTGACTTTTATGCTATAACATTTTAAAGCAACACGTATCCAAGTGGATGTGGCTAACAAATGATACATGTAGGAAATAACTAGAGACCATCATGTTGACTATTAGTTAATGGAAAGTTCATTTTAGAAGTCACTATTATCATCTAGAATTCAAGGCTTAAGAGACAACCAAGCCTTCTGAATTCTCTTGATAACAAGGATGCTTTAGAATTTAATGTGCTCTTTTATAGTGCAGGAAGTATGAAGCCCAAGGCATTTTCAAGATAAATTTTCGAACAACACTCTACATGAAACCAATTTTGTATAAAAAAATTCCCAACATTCACACCTTCGAAGGCCCTGATGATCCATTGAACACAAAGAGAAAGGCCTCAATGGACTAAGAGTAAAACTAAATACCCAACATTCTGACAGAGACAGTAAAATTCCCAAGCCATATCATGAAATCCTTTTTTATAATCAAAATAATTTCAAAGAAAATATTTGAGTAGCTTGTCAATTTTTAAAATAGGAATCCTTAAAAGGAACCCAAAGAGAGGAATAATAAATGTGAGTAGCAGCTAGAATTTTAGAACATGCTTGGATTTTCTCAATAAATAAAGATAATAAGTAATCTAATAACCTAAATTCTATTTGATGCTATAAATACTAGTTTTCCATAAGACAATAAGAGAGTCATAAAATGAAAAAGGAATGTCGATAAATGTAAAACTACTAATGATCAATTCACTTCCAACCAAAAGAATCTAACTAGCATACTTTAGGAAGAAGATTTTCTATAGCATCGAATCTTTTTCCATTGATTACTCAAACCTAAGGTCATGCATAATATGTCAAGAAAGTTTGAAGATCTTTTTTGAAATTATCCTCTAAAATTAAAATAATAATAATGATCATCCACAAAGTAGCTATTAAGTCAAAATATTAGTTGTGGGAAGTGTCACCCTTGACTAGCTTTGAGGAGACCACATCGATCAAAAGATATCCAAATCCCACAACAAAAATCATGTTTAGTGAAAAGGATAAGGAGAAACCATGACATATATACTAGAATACATTAAAAAGAATTGGATTGCTAGTTGTTAATGAAAATATAACTAGAGGTGTCTATGAAAAAATAATTTTGATAGTGTGCACAAAATAGGGCCTAGAACATAATGTATAAATCATAGAAAGAATTAAGGGTCATTAAATAAATTCATAAACCTCTAAAAAATCAAAACTGATAAAAATTATAGGTTAATAGGACATAAAGCCCATTTTATAACTTCCTAGGCAAAAATTACATTGTTAAGGATATATCATGGCTTAATGAAACTAGTTTTTCTGAGACAAATCAGCTAGGAAGGAAGGGGTTGTAACATGATATCATAGGATTCGTAAATTATCTTGTAGGAGTCCTATATAAAGGTTATGGACCAAAAGTAGTAAATAGATTTGAGGTCAACAACTTTAGGTATTGACTTAATATTAAATTTTTTAATTATGATCACTAAAGAATTTTGATGGAAAGACTTCAGGTAAAATTTGTGTACACCATCGTCCATAAGATCTCAAAAATATTTATAAAACTCACAATTTTGATTTTTCTAAGCCAGGACCTTTGTCAATTAATATGGAGAATATAATATCCTATAAGATTTCTTTGTAAAAGTTGATAACAAAGAATGTATTGAGATATGTAAACTTGATAAGGCATAAAAAATTACTCATAATGTCAAGAATATATATTACAAGTTATTTATCATTATTCATGATCCTAATGGATTATAATGAATGATGAGTCTTTGATCTCAAGTTAGTGAAGTTGATCTTTGATTTGGGTCCCAAAAATAGCATGAGAATCAACAACTTCCTTTTTCTAGTGGAGCTTGGAAACATGTAGCTGAGCCTCCTAATTTTCATTAATAGTTCATGTTCACATACTTCATCTACCTAGATCCTAGTAAATATTTCTAGAAGGTTGCTAGTTCATAAAATCTTATCGCTTCATATTTAATTTTAGTTACCTAGGTCATTTCATAACTAACACTTTAGTTGTATCGCTACATAAGACTAAGATACATGTCACAATATTCACTAATCTTATGTTTCAAACATAGTTTTATAAACAAGGTATCTTATTATATATTTACTAGTAAATCAGTCATTCAAGCATCCATAAATAAGAAAGGTATTCTTGCCATTTTTCCCCTTATGGAAGATATTCTGGTCTAGTAGCTAATCCTAGGGTGTTGGGAGTTCTCCATTATCTCCTAAATGGGATTAGAGCTTCATTTATGTAGAATCATACCAAAATCTAAGGGACACCATCAAGATCAAATAAATGTTTGGGTCGATTTTGAGGTTTTAAGGACCTCGTGATTGAAACCAGGGCATTAGAGAAAGTATGAATTGGTTTTTATTTCATCAAATCTTTGTTATAGTTTTTCAATTCTTTGAGGGTTTGAAGTAGGGTGAAAATTCCCTAATATAGGAGGTAGAAATTTTTTTACATTATTTAGGCCAAATATGAACCATCATCATGTTTGAAAGGATCCAAAACCTAAAAATCGCTCCTCAACTTCTCAAAATTGGTGACTTTGGTTTTGAGGCATGAAATGTTTTTTTACCATATGTCATATTTCAAATGGTTGTATGGATCCATACTTGTTCATACCATATGAACACTTATTGCAAGATAAATGAGCCTAGGTATACAATACTCTTGTATACTTTTGCGCATATTCGGTCTCCTCCATTAGAATAGTCCTACATTTTTCCTATGATGACCTATTTCATTAGATAGTACTATATTTTTTCTATACGTGGTCTATGTCATGATACATTTTTGGTTAATTCTAACTGTACTTTTAATCATTTTTTTGTATATTGATATTTGATTTAATTTTTTGGGTTTCACTAACCATTTTGGTTTTGTCAATGTATATGCATCTTGATTATGTGAATGCATCTTGGTCATATCAGTAAACATTGCTTAGAGGAGGTGTTTATCACCTTGGTAGAAAAACTAATAGCCCACTACCCAAACTACTTTATTAGTGATGATTTGACAAATCTCTTTTTCTATAGAAACCACGCATGGCCATATAGGATCTTAGGCCAGCCCCTACATGCTTTTTTTTCCTTTTTTTGGAAATCCTACACCCATTGAAAAATCATCATAAATTTCACATATTGAGTTGATTTTTCAAAAATAATATATTATTGAAAAGATGGTTCAATGTACATTTTAGTGGAGTAGGTAGTTTTTGCACTTTTTTTTATGTTTGGTGTCATTTACTGTTGTTTGAGTTCATATTTTTGGTTTTTGTCTCTTGAGCTAATGCATTTTTCCTAAGATCTCCATTTTTTGTGACTCTTACACAATTGGAAATATAATTAGGATCTCTATTCATCCATCCATGAAATTTTTCTAGTTTTACATTTATTTTAGTTCTTTCTCCGTGGGTTCCCTAGAGGGTTACATGTGCATCCTATCACTTGGGAAGCTTTTGTTTTGATCTTTTGAATTCATGTCAATTCTAGATCATCTTCCAATATTATATTGTTGTAATAGGATTATAGAGATACTGTAGTGATTGAGATTTTCCAATAATTTTGAATCAAATATGTCGTTCCTTTGTTGTCAATGTGAGGTTTCCAAATTTTACCGCACTAAGTGCTTCAAGTGTTTATTTTCAATAGCTTATCTCATTATGGGAAATTGCATAGTCTCTATTGCATACTTCATGCGAACGGGGGATTTATTGTATTTGTGACAAATATATTTTTTATGGATGTAATCATTGGTGAATATCATTGATTCCTCTATATTCTACCACTTTCTATCTTTTCTCTCTTTTGGATAATAGTTTTGTCGTACTAGTTTTTCTCCTTTTCTTTGTTTGTGAGAGGTACATTGTAAATGGGTACTTAATATGTCCTAACTTTTAGGACCAGTAATCATCTTCATATTTGCATAATTTTCATAATAATTTTCTTCTCCCTAAGTTGCACCTAAGGGGGGTTTCAATATCCTAGAAAAAATAGTTGGACCAAAATGTCTTCCATATGAGAGAAAATGAGAAGAATAGCTTATTTTATTATGGATTTCAAAATGATTGATTTATTATGAAATATAAAATGAGTTTCCTTTCTTATAAATAAAATTTTGACACATGCAATTAGACTAGATTACGGCATGTGTCTTATTCCTATGGTATGAGATAATTTAAGTGCCAATTATTAAATGACCTAGGTAACTAAAATTAAATATCAAAATATCAGATAACATATTATGACAAGTAAACAAAATTTATAAGTATCCATGGGAACTAAGTAAGCTTAAGTATGGGTTTCACCACTTAGTGTGTTGGTTAAGTGGTAGTGTTGTTTTTGTCCCCACACGGGTTCAAACCTCTCCTAGGCCATTGTGATCGCAGGATTGTTCCTTCACTAATCCAATGTGCTTGCAGCTTTGGGCCTTAGCTTTGTAATAAGGGGATGAGGTCCCCCATTTTTGGTCTCACTGGTTCATAGCTCCAGGTCAAAAGTATTTCACATGGATCTAGAGGGTGTGTCATGTCAGCATAACCGGTCATGTTAAAAAATTTACTGGGCACTTATTTAAAAAAAGAAAAGTAAACTTAAGTATGATAAGACCCATTAGTGTACTATTTGGATAAAATACCTTATTCACACTAATAATATCAACACCTATTGAAGTCATTTCAACTAGATGTGTACACCAAAATATAGAGGTTGACTACCATAATGTATCTATTTTTCTAAGTGGATATCATTCATTCCAACCAGATAGATAAGAACAAATATGCCTACTTTTGTAGAGACATGATGCACCAAATAAACTATAGATTTTAATCAAGTCAAATATTCATCCGTTACAATATGATGATCTTTTATCAAAATTTAATCACCCATTCCATGAGACTACTTGTAGTTGTTGATAAAAAATATAAATATGATAGTATCTACCATTCTAATTTATATAGTTCTTTAGAAGTGCAATATCGATAACATTAAAACTATATAAACCTTTTTGTACATAAATAAAAGTGGGGGAAAAAATGTAAGGAATTTTCCACCTTTCCTTAATGCACAAATCAAGGAAGATGTCTCAATAGGCTCAAGTAGGACTTAAGCTCTAAGTGATTTAATGACCCTTCGTTGGTTATGATTAAGATGGATAGGATTGAGGGGGGAAGATATAATGATGTACAATAGGAGGATAAATAAGAAAATTTTACAAGATTCAAGAAATACATACTGACGGGAAATAAACAGATACCTGTGATGACTTGAAATAGAAACTAGAAATTTGCACTAACCTACAATTTAAATTTGAAGTGATTTTGAAGTATACAAATGAATTGGGTGTTTTTTTCTTGGGAACAATTTGTAGATTTTTGTGTTCCTTGTGATTTTGCCTAAAATTTTAAGAAACTAATTCAAGAGGTCCTAAAATTTTTGAAATAGTTTTGACAATTGCACCACCTATTCCCGCATACAAATAAAATGGGGGAAAAGGTTGTGGAAAGAGGATTGCCTTGTTCAAACCCCTATTTAGGAATCAACCTTGAAAATGAAATGAAATTGAATAAAGGACAAGTGTAAAGGTATATATTAGATCTACCTTGTAAATACGTTCATGAACAAATATTGAGATTGCACATATTCATGAAAATGTTTGTATTTTGCTTGAATTGTAATTGTTGAAATTGGAATGTAGAAAGGAATTAAGGATGGCTTCGTAAATTCATGGATCTATGAATGCAACTCCTAGATCTTCAATGTTGTTATGATTTATGAACACTTGCTATGAAGGAAAAATGCATGTGGCTAGATAAAGGATCTTCTTGCTTGATTGAGAAATCCTCTACTTGGCCGTCAAGGGAGAGAATCTTGCTAGAATGGAGAAGATTACCTTCAAAATGCCTTGGATGCTTGGAGAAATGCTAGATCTTGGATGTTTGCCTTCAAATATTTGAGAACGCTTGATAATATTGATCTTGGTTACTAAAATAAGAAGAGATAGGGCTTTTATATACCTCTCACATATTTTAGGATTTTAAATTAATCCAGCCCGACCACGGGATCTAATTTCCTACTAAAGTAGTGTAACAAGGTCATAATTCATATCTGAGGCCAAGCCTAGGGGAATAAAATGCCTTGGGTGTTGTGTTCCTACGAACATAATGCCTTGGCGTTGTGTTCCTAGGAACATAATGCCTTGGGCATTGTCTTCCTAGGAACATATTTCCTTGGGAGTTGTGTTCCTGGGAGCATAATGCTCAAGGGGTTATGTACCTAGGAGAAATAACTAAAATTGAAATGGGGAGCCAGGAAGATAGGGAAGATACCAGAACAAGAGGAGATAGGTAACTGGATCAAGCATAACGATCATGAAATCTCAAAATCACCAAAATGGGGCCTAACTAAGCATCCAATTATGAGTGCTAATAATTTAGAATGGTACACTTGCAAACACTAGATTTCTCCATTTCTAACTACTCTAAACATACCAACACTAAATACATAAGTTATTCATGAGGTATTTTGATGGATAACAACTGTAAAACTAAATTTAAGCATAATCAAAATGAACATAATGAAGAAAAATTATAGAAAGAATGTACAAAATAGATGAGAAAGAATATACATGTGAATGGTAGATGTCAATAGGTTCCCTGCATAATTCATGGTATTTTTTAGTATTGCTAAAACATCTGCAAGAAGGGTAGATTCTATACACTCTAAATTCTACATTAGGTTTGTAGCATATGTTGTCATTTATTTGTGATGCTTGACTTTACAAAAAACTGGTGGCTATGGAAAAAGGTAGTGGGATCATACAGATTTTTGATACCTCTAACCTATTACCTTAATCAACTTGACAAACAAAAATGAATGGTTTAAATTTTAGAGAGACCCCTTTCAAAACCCACTTTGATACCATATTGAAATGGGGACAGGATATAAAAAAATAATTAAACCTTTAAATTCTTCATTCATCAAAACACAATTAATACATTAAAATAACTTTATCAAGCCTTCTAGTTAGTAATTACCCATCAGTCAAGTCACAACTAATCATAAACTAATTCTTTCCCACTAAATTGATTATATATAATCATTTATATTATTAATTATTAATCACTAAATATGTTAAGCACTAATTTATAATAGTTGTGCATTACAAGTTCTCCCCATTTCCTATTCAAAATATTAAAAAATGACCATGTATCTGAAAGATATAACCTATTAGCCATTCCAAATTAAGATTTCCTTCAAGCACCAAATTTTGACACAAACAAAGAAATATGATTATCCAACTATAATAATGCATATTTCTCAAAGATAGGATTTATACATTTCTAAGAAGTCAAAAATTTAATGTGCTATGTAGAATTTATGCAAGTAAAGTAATATGTTGTATTATAAAATTATAAATGAATTAACTCCATAGCTACTAGTGAGTCGCTCCACTAATACATGATAATCATGGTTGGTTGGGTGTGGAAAGTTGATGTGTGGTAAGATCTAGTGACATGGTGGACCTAATAGTTTGTCACCAAAGGTTTAGCTGAATTTTCTAGTTGAGTGTTTTCTTGTTAGTTATAAAACCCCACTCCTTATGTTTGGGCATGAATGACCACTAGGGTCAAATATAATATGGGCTTCTACCCTACAAAATATTTTTTAATATTTAAATCCCATGACCAAATTTTGATGTCACCATGCATAATTTTGTATCCTTCAACCAATTAGTTTTTATATAAAATTAAACAAATTTGACCTATAATGATAATTGAACACAATATTGTGGTGTGAATATGCCTAAAACATACCTAGCGAATATTTTTTATGTACTTATATCAAACAATATGGACTAGTATGGCCATATAGATTTTGTACGATTATACAAATCTTTTAGCCAACAATTTTATGCATGGACATGAAAATGAAAAAAAATCTAACCCCAAACATAGTTATGTTGTGTATGGATCTATTTGTTTGGGCCTTTTTGTAATTAGTAATAAGTTCTATTTTTGTATAATTTGTTGCTAAAAATATATAACCCCAAAATCCCCCACAAAAAGAGCTATAATGGGAAACTCACTTACCACATATTTATTGAACCCTAAGTTTAGAATAACTTAAAAGTCTAAAACCACAAATCTAACCTTTAAAATTATTTCATTATTTTCTTACAAGATAAAGGATTCAATTATGCACAAAAAATTTCTAATAAAAACCAAATTTATTTCCTCCGATGACCTATAAATTATGATCTATTACCACTTGAAAGAAAAATATATAGAAATATAAGTGTTTCCACATAACTCCAAAATAAATTATATGTAGAAACATATTTCAAATCCACCATATAAAAGAATAAACAAGTGTATCATTAAGAAGACACAACATAAACCTTTAAAAAACCCTCCTAAGAGAAAAATAAACCCAACCTTCAAAGGCATCTGCACGCAATTTATTATTCATTACAATGCACTTACAAAGTTTCCATGAACACCTCTAATACATCCTCCATGTGTTGGCATGTAATGCTTATCCATGTGTAGTATTATAAATTTTATCCCCTTACAATTTGACACTCTATTCGAGCCCTTGCTTTGAGTGCCTTCTCTTGGATTATCTGCACTAAAAAATTCCAAACCACAAAGCATATAACTAAATTAAACCAATAATAGTAAAAAATATCAAGCATCCATAACCTTCACAAATATAACGCAAGAATTTTATCATGGAAACCCTTGTTAGAGGGAAAAACCATGGTGGGGATGACACCCACAAGCCTGATACTGCAGTAAATTAATTTGTCTTGTTAGAAGCTAAAAATACCCTTTCTGCGGGTTCACCCTATTAGGAGTGATTATTACACTATTAGGAGTACAAATAGATCAGCTATGATCTACCTCGCTAGAGGATTTAAAACCTCAATAAAGAAGATAGCCTGTTAAAGGATTTACATGTAAGAACCTATTAAAGTTCACCATGTTAGGGGATTTGACCTGCTGTAACTGTTAGGGAACAACAAGATTGTTGATATGTAGAATGGCACTGATTTCCTATCAGATCATTTATGCTCCTTTCCTTCCTAATGCTATACTAATCTCTTCTCCTTCAATTCCCGACTACCCAATCTGAAAATATGATCACAACCCTAAATCAAACAATTTAGTGCTCCTTATATAGACTATCATTAGGTCACACAAGACCTAGAAATTTCCACCAAAGTTGGATCAAAATATTAGCCAACCTCCTTCAAATCAGCGTCAACAAAACCTAATATGTCATCCTCAAAATCTAGTAGCAATATTAGAATTAATATGTCGGCCTCAGATCCACTGCCTTAATCAAATTAATATGAAAATTTGATCGGCGATCAGATAGGTAAACTTCCTTCACACTCAAAACATAATTCAATCAAAACTTGAGATAAAATGTTGTGGTTGGAATCATGGATTCCACATACCATATACATATTGTATCTCAGATCGTAACATTTGATCACTACCACAATCTGTGTCTGATATTGTTCTTCTTGAACACAATTCACTATACATAATTGATCTTCCCTTTACCTATCATGTACAGTTCTTATCGATTAATGTAATCATGATAACTGAATACATTTCCATCAAGGACAACCAATTATGCATCCACTCATGACCTCTCTACATATCTCCTCCAAAACAATCATAATGCCAATAATCTCCCCCTTTAGA
Organism: Thuja plicata; assembly: GCA_018584345.1. NCBI lineage: Eukaryota > Viridiplantae > Streptophyta > Pinopsida > Cupressales > Cupressaceae > Thuja > Thuja plicata. Next base: position 6,621,244 of record MU224140.1, read on the forward strand.
ATTGATGGAAAAATATTTTGATAATCATCTCAAAAAAAATTAATTGCATACATACTACAATATCATCCTCAAATCATACTCCCTCTTACATTATGCATGCTATCATATCTATCTCTATAGCTATCTCTCACATTTATCCATTTCCCATAAACATCATTACATTATTCTCCCATACAATATAATACACATCATTCTCCCCCTTTTGTCAACAATGAAAAAGGATTATAAGTACTTGCCATAATTACATTCTATCAAAAACATCCTTTAAATTTGACTTTGCAGTCTCCAATGAATTTTCCCATGACTCTTGTAAGCATTCCATAGATAAAATTTGTCCATGTATAACTGATATTGTTACTTCCATATCATTCAAAGTGCTCTCCTCTTGTAGACTTAGTATTGTTTATGCATCACTCACATTTTGTTGCATGAGATCCATGGTGGGAGATAGATAGGTCTGCAGCTCCATAATGGATATTATTATGTTATTGTGCTATGCTTGCAACTTCTTCACATTTTATTAAATCATCTCCACCTTAGTAGTGTATGTTGAAACTAAACTAGTTAGAGGATCAAACTTTGTAACTAAACCATCAAGCTCCTATTGAGCTTCATCTCTCTTCTTCTCAAAATCTTGTGTAAAAGATGTAAACTTGGAAACCTTTACAATTATTTGTTCTATTTATTGTAGAATTTTGTTCACTTTATTCACTAGAACTACAAGTGACTCATTTTCTACTGATATGATCTCTTTCAACTTGTCAGCTCATTGCTTATCATATTCTTTCATTTCTAACTCCACATGTGCACTCTCCAAGTTAGGTACTTGATGAGAAAAATCCTTGACCAATATCCAATTGATCAATAGGATTATCATATTTTTCATATCCCACATTAGGTACTAAATTCCTAATGATGTTTATTGCTCCTTTTAGTATTTTGACCTTTTTTTCTTTCCCTTTAATTTTTCCCTTACTGCTTTCTCCTTGATTTTATCATACATTTTTAATAGCTCTTTAGGGCTCATCTAAGTAATATCAATGGTTATTTGTATTTCTTCATCTTCAGATTCTTCTTCAGCTTCTTCAAAACTAGTTGGATCCTTTGTTTTTCTCTTATTTACTATGCTACCTAAATCGGTTAGATTTAGTTTCTGTGTGATTAAAATGTGTCACACTTCTATGAATCATTCCATTCAAGGTTGCTCAAGAATGAGGCCTCGAATATCGACTCATAGCTCTCTGGTCATGGAGTGCAAAGGTGTGTGATGGAGGCCCTCAGCTTGACCTAGTTGTGCCCATGCAAGTACACCATGAAATGAGAGATTCAATGCATGAAAATGAAATCTATTCTATATGATTGCAATGCATAAAAGAAAATTAATCTAAATGATAACAATGCATGATTAATCTATGAAAGGAAATAAAAATGCAAGATTAATCTATGAAAGAAACATGAATCTAATCTACATGAATAGCCATGGATGCAAGAAGAAGAAGACAAGAAGAGAGAAGTTGCAATATCCAAGCTTGAATGCTCAAATCCTCCTCCAAAATTTCTCCCCAAACCTGCAGCATAACAATACTATGAAAAAGATCATTATGAATGAGAATGAGAGGTTTCCTTATAAAGAAAAGTGAACGGTAGAGATTAAGAGGCAAAAATCAAAGGCTATGATTAAGAGGCAAAAAGCCCACCACTTAGGAGGATCTGAAGAAGAAGGGATTTTTATTTAATTTTTATTTAATTTATTTCCTTTTTCATCAAATAAAGTGCTTTAAGTGGGATTTTTATTTATTTAATTAAAAGAGGGGTTTTCTTTTAATTAAATAAATTAGAAAAAATTTATTTAATTAAATGGGAGGAATTCAATTTAATTAAATAAGATGAATTTTATTTAATTAAAAGGGAGATTAAATCTTTTAATTAAATAAAAATGATCAAACCTTAGGAAATATTAAAATAATTGAA
>MU224140.1:6623577-6646633 GCA_018584345.1 Thuja plicata
ACAACAAATTGATAAATTTGATCAAATCGAACTAAAGATAAGGTTCTTGATGTAAGATGAAAGATATAAGGATCACATAACCAAGGTAGATCATCAAGCACAAAAGATTATGCCCCAAGGTTGAATTGGAAGAAAAGCAGTGGGGTGAAAGCAAATGGAAGATAGAAGTTTGAAGAGGTGGAAAGAAATGGAGAGAAGAAAGAGAATTTTCCTTAAAAAAGAGAATGCCCCAAAATTAATCAACTGTTTAAGATAGAAAATTTTGATTGAGATCACGAAACAAGATAAGGAAATGAAGATCAGAACGTGATCACAGTTGATTAAGAGTCCACAAGAAAGATGAAGGAAACCCTCTCAAACTCATAATGCAGCCTAAAATGAAAACTAACATGAAGTCTAACAATGCAAGCTAAATGAAAATGTAGAGGTGTACTTGCAATAGAGCAACTGGAACATAGGACTTTGTGTTCATCATTCATTAGAGAATGTTAAAGAACTTATTTTCATCATTGGCCCATTATTAATAGACATCAGAAAATCACACAATCATCACTAGTCACAAGTGCAACTATGAAGATATGAATGTGGAAAGATTCTAACATAAGCATCAAAGACACAAAGGTCAAGATGACTGTGATGTTAGCTTACCCAATTTAATATAGCAAAACCATGCTTGCATCAAGGCATAGAGGCCAGGATGACCAACATAATGGTTGTGCAAAAATAGTGATGCATAAAGTAGGAAACAAATAAAAACATGCCCCAAGTCCTCTAGCTATGCATCATAGAGAGACTTATTAGACAAGGACACTCAACAAAAATCAATAACAATCAACACACAAAGAAAAGATCATGACATAGCTCAAGCATTAAGTGTTGCGTTTAAAAATTTAAGTGTGTTAACTGATACTGAGTTCCAAGGATAAGGATCGAATGCTTGCAAGAAGGTAAGACCACATGACAAAACTAGGTAAGACCAAACTGATAAGTGTTGAAAAACACTCAATGTCAAGGGTTGTATTGAAAAATACAGTTGGGGTGGTGTTGAAAAACACCATTTGTAAGGCATCTAAAGACCAATGCATCCAAGAGACCAAAGCTAACATAATTATGCCCCCTAGACAAAGACAAAGACCAATTCCAGACCAAGGCAACAAGGACAAGGCATGATGGAGAAAGGCTAAGTGTCACGGACACACGCTAAGAAATAGGGGTGCAAAAGCCTCAAGTAGCGCCTGTTTCCAGGTTTTCAACACTTGGATTTTATTACAATTTTTTCTCTTTCATTTTTTTCATTTTTTCTTCTTTATTCAGGACTGTTTATTATTTTTTTTGAATTTTTGCTACCAAGGTGCCTGTTTCCAAGTTTTCACCAAGGCACTTTTTCCTTTTTTTTTTTATTTTTTTATTTTTTTATTTTTTTTATTTTTTGGAATAATTTTTTTTTTTGAAGATACATCAAAGCGCGTATTGCTAGGTTTTCACTAAGATGATCATTTTTTTAGGACATTTTCTTATTTTTAGAAATTTTTGACAATATATAATTTTTTTGGATTTTTTCAGGATCAATAATTATGTACAAAGGATGCCCCAAGATAGAATAGACATCATGGATAGAACTTCTTCAGATGCAAGACATTGATAGGCTCAGGGAGCTGTTCTCCCTCCTCTGTAGATAGTAAATAAGCACCTATCCCAAAAGCTGTTGTGATGATGTAAGGTCCAAGCCAATTAGGTTCAAATTTTCCCTTTTGATCTCTATGTTGTTGATTCTTACGATTTTCACGTAGGATAAGATCTCCCACTTGGAATTATCTAGGGCGAACCTTTTTGTTGAAGGCTTTGGATATGCGCTTTTGATAAACCCTCATATGGTCAAATGATGCTTGACATTTTTCATATAGAAGTTCTAACTCTTGAAGTCTCATGGCGCAGTAGTCTTCATTTGTAACTAGACCATGGAGAGAAACTTGAAGTGAAGGAATCTCAACCTCCAAAGGTAACACTGCTTCAATGCCATATGCAAGGGAAAAAGGAGTAGCCCCAGTAGGAGTACGAATACTCATTCTATAGGCCCACAAAGCTGGATTTATCTGTAAATGCCAATCTCTACCATTCTTACAGATTGGTCTATGAAAGATTTTAAGAATGGTCTTGTTTGATGCCTCTGCTTGACCATTTCCTTGCGGGAAGTAAATGGAGGACCAATGTTGTTTAATCTCAAATTTCTTGCAGAGTTGTTTAAGGTCCTTATTTTTGAACTGGCCTCCATTTTCAGTGATAATCTCGGAAGGCACTCCATATCGACAGATGATATGGTTCAAAATGAATAGAGAAAGTGTCTTGCCTAAGGCAACAGAAAGTGGGACAACTTCTACCCATTTAGTGAAGTAATCAGTAGCAGTGATAATAAACTTGTGTCCACCTGATGAGTTGGGATGAATCTGCCCAACAAGATCAAAGGCCCAGCGCTGAAATGGCCAATGAGATATAGATGGAATGAGCTCCCTATCTAGAGCATGTATCAGGTTACCGTGTTTTTGACATTTTTCACATGACTCTGCAAAAGCTACTACATCAATCTACATCATGGGCCAATAGTACCCCACCCTAAGCAACCTTCAGGCCATGGAAAGACCATTGGAATATCCCCCACAGATGCCCTCGTGGATGTCAACTAACGCTTGGTCAGATCCTTTCTTTTCTAAGCATCTAAGAAGTGTTCCATCTAGACCCCTCCTATACAAATCACCAGTGATAAGGGAATGGAGAGAGGCGTTTCAAGTAAGGTTTCTGCGTTCAGATTGATTAAAGGTTTCAGGTATAATGCCATCATGAAGATATGAGTAAATGGCACCATAGCGGGATGAATCATGACCAACAAGGGTACAAATAACATGGCTTTCTTAGGATTCAAAGATAGGGTGATGTAGCTCTTCCACCAGGAATTCAAATTTGGATTCATGTTGATCTAACTGAAGAAGTGAAGAAAGTGTAGCCATAGCATCAGCTGCTTTGTTTTCTGCTCTAGGGATTTGCTGAAACATTGACAAATGTGAAGTATCATTTCAAGGAATCAACCATCTTCTTGTAAGGTACCATTTTCTCATATATTTTTTTTATATGCATCATTAACTTGGTTGATTATCAACTGTGAATCTCCATAGAAATGTAACTCTATGATTCTCCATTCTATGGCCATCTTAAGTCCATTTGTTAAAGCTTCATACTCAGCAATGTTGTTTGTACATGGGAACAATAATTTGTAAGACTTAGGAATTGTGTACCCATGAGGAGAAACAAACAACACACCAGCTCCTGAACCATTTTGCATAATAGATCCATCAAAGAACACCTTCCATGTTATTTCAGTCATATACATGAGGTGCTCATCTGGGAAGTCAACTTGAATAGGTGCATTATCTTGTGACGGGAAATCAACCAATTGATCTGCTATGGCTTGTCCTTTGATTGCTTTACATTTAATGTACTCTATGTCAAACTCTAAAAGTATCATCATCCATTTAGCAATTATACCCAACTTTACTTAGCAAGTATTTGAGTGGATCTATTTTTTCTATGAGGTGTATAGTGTGTGCAAGCATGTAACATCGCAACTTTTGGGAAGCAAACACAACATCAAGGCAAGCTTTCTCAATGCTAGTATAGTTAACCTCATATGAGACAAGAGTATGGCTAATGTAGTATATTGCTCTTTCTTTCCCATTTTCATCAAGTTGAGCTAGTAATGCCCCCAAGGAAGATTTTTTCGCTAAAATGTATAAAATAAGTGGTTTTCCTGGGATAAGAGGCATTAAAATTGGAGGATTTGCCAAGTACTTCTTGATTTGATATATGCTCTTTTGACAATCCTCATTCCAAACACATTTGACTCCTTTGTGTAAGTTCTTGTTGAAGGGTTGAGCTCTATCTACTAGCTGTGAAATGAATCTCCTTATAGATTGAAGACATCCCTGAAGACTCCTCATTTGACTAATGTTTTTAGGAGGTGGCATATCTATAATTGCTTGAAATTTTTTAGGGTCCACCTCTATTCCTTTTGCTGAAATGATGAATCCAAGTAATTTTCTAGAGGTGACTCCAAATGCACACTTTTTAGGATTTAACCTTAGTTGAAATTGTTCCATGCGATCTAGAATTACTTCTAAATCATCTAAGTGTGTATCTCTTTGTTTAGACTTGGCCAAGGTATCATCCACATAATCTTTCATATTTTTATGCATCATGTCATGAAAAATAGTTTTCATAGCTCGTTGATAGGTAGCTCCTGCATTTTTTAATCCAAAAGGCATAATGTTCCAACAATAGGTACACCATGCACAAGTGAAGGCAGTCTTTTCTTGATCTTCAGGAGCTATCTTAATTTGATTGTACCCAGAAAATCCATCCATCAAGTAATAAATCTCATAACCTGTAGTCATATCCACTATCATGTCTATATTGGGGAGTGGAAAGTCATCCTTTGGGAATTCTCTATTGAGATCTCTAAAATCTGTGCAAACTCGAATGGATTTTTCATGTTTGGAAACTAGCACAATGTTTGATATCCATTCAGCATAGGCAATAGCTCTTATGAATTTTGCACCAAGGAGTTTCTCTAATTCTGCTTTTGACTAGAAGAGCTATGTGAGGATGCATCTTCCTCAATTTCTATTTAACCGGTTTGACATTTGGAGCTATAGATAAGTGATGCATGATAAGATTAATGTCCAATACTGGCATATCTGAATAAGTCCATGCAAAATTGATCTTATTTTTCTGTAAGAACTTAGCATAAGCTTATTTTTTTGTTGGTGATAAGGACTCAGCCAAGTGTACTATTTGTGGAGCCTCATCTGTACCCAAATTGACCGCTTGTGTTGGTTCAATAAGCACTGAAGATTGATCCTAAAAATATCTAGGGAGACGATCAAGTACCTCATCTTTAGGCACCTCAGAGAGGTTTTCACCCTTGGATATGTCATTTCTTTTTACTTTTTTGGTTCTGACACCACCACACAGTGGTTTTCACCATCAGAACACCTATTATTTTTATTTTCTTTTCTTTTTATCTTGTGACTAAGGTACTTGATGTCTTGTTCTGTCATACTAGTAGTTGTTCACTAGTGGAAGAGACTACATGTTCAATGGCATTTAGGTAACAAGCTATCTCATAATCATTTTGGAATGTTAAAATCTCAGGTTCTTGATAGCATTGGGACCAATCAATAAGGTTGGGATGAACAAGAGGCAAGTCAACAACTGGTTCAAGGTTATAAATGTGAATGATATTATTGTTGGTGATTGAAGAATCAGAGTCCGTCAAGTATCCCTCTAAGCTACCTAAATCAAGATTCATCCTAACAATCAAAGAATCATCCACTAAGGCAACACATGGGTTCAAATTCTCTAATCCTACACATGACTCATTGGCTACCTTGAGTTGAGATCTAAAAGTGTGAATAACATCAATATCTCTATCAACTGTGGAGGGATCTGCAAAAGAGTCCCATTAATACTCATTTGAACTTGTATCTAAACTATGATTAGGATGCTTACACCATGAAGGTTTGGGACATCGCAATGTAGAAGGTCTAGTTTTATCAAAAGTAGCACTTTCTCTTTCCATTAAATGAGCAAGATTATTTCTTTGACACTCTCTCAAAGGATCCTCTATATCTGATTCTTGTTCTAAAGTTGCAACTGGTGCATGGGTGACTGAAATATCTGAATCTCCCCAAAGGAAGTTAGTGGAAGGGACCCGATATTCACACATATCTTGCTAATTTTTCAAATTAGGTACATACTCTGGTTCATCATTACTATCCAATTTTTCAAAGAGAGGATTAGTACGCTTGTTACAATTTTAAAATCCTAGGCCAATTGGCTTCTTGGACTTGCGTCCAAATTGAGCATGATCAAGAGGTTTGGACCTAGCATCCAAATTGTGATTAAGAGGGCCATATCCAGGATAACCCATCTTCTTGACAAAATTATACCCTCTTCCATAAGCTTTAGGAGAGGGAGATAAGTTCTCATTGTGCATATATTTTTCTTCTCTATAGATCCAATCTCTAACAAATGTTTCCTCTTTCTCATTTTGAATAGGCACTGATGATTCTACAAATGTGTCAAATAAAGTCATAGCTGAAGAGGAAGGTTTCTTTTCTTTTGAAGGTTTTCCATAAGACTAAGGTGAAACTGTTAATGTTGTGAGGGAGTTGAGTTGATACCCCCCCATACCAAGGTCTATCATTTTAACCTTGTCTATGCATTCAACTAAGGTTGCATCAAAATTTTATGCTTCTCTATTGAGGGGAACATGAGCCCCTGCTGAAATTGAATTAACAGATAAAGTTTTATCCCCAGGTATACAAATCTCTATTCCATTGTAGGAGAACTTAACACATTGATGATAGGTAGATGGCACTGCTTGCATATCATGAATCCATGGTCTACCAAGTAAGATATTATATGCAAGGGGTCTAGCATCAACTATTTGAAACCAAATATCCTTTTGAACAGGGCCAATCCTAATAGGAAGGATGACCAACCCCTTGGAACTTCTTTCTGCCTCATCATAGGCTTTGATATTAATCCTTTTTCTGGTATCTATAACTTCTTCAGAATAACCCAATTCTTTCAAAAGACTAAAATAACAAATATTAAGCCCAGCACCACCATCTATCAACACGCGCCTCACATGGGTTCTATGGATCATGACCTCAATATGAAGGGCAAGATTGTGTGGATGGCTCAAAGATTTATCATCATCTTCTAAAAATATAAGGTAATGAGGGGTAGCAATGTGATTAACCATATTCTGGAATTGATCAATATCTAAGTTGTTGGGGACATTTGTTGTGCGCAAAGCATCCTCAAGGATTTATTTATGTCTTGGAAACAACTCTAAGAGCTCAAAGATCAAAATCTAAGCGGGGGTTCTTTGTAAATGATCAACAAGGTTGTAGTTTGATTTAGGATTGATAGCTGGCTTCAAAATGACAGGCTTAGATGCCACTTGCTTAGGTTTACTTGACTGGTTTGAATTGGGTCCTCTAATGACAACATGACCTTGACTTCGAGTAACAACATTAAGGGCTTGAGATGACGTTCTAGAGTTGGGACCCCTTAGCACCACAATAGGTTCTTTATCAAAAATAGGAGGAGAGTCTTCATCTAGATCATAACCATAAGTATCTCTTCCACTCATCATATTAACAGTTTCTTCCACAAATTCAAGCATGTTGATAGTATTTTCTACATTTGTGTAAGTATAATTGATCTCAGCTTTTCCATTCTTAACTTTAGAGGTTTCCCCCTTTCCATACGTGGGAAAAGGTTCCTTAAATGCATTGTGATTGGCGTTGGTGTTGAATCCATCTACTGTAAGTTTTCCATTCTGAATGAGATCTTGAACGATATGCTTGAGTCTCCCGCAATGTTCAACATCATGTCCAATACCATTATGAAATATGCAAAAGGATTTCTCTTTCCACCACCATGGTTTAACTTCAGGTATGCAAAAATGTGCTACATCTAAAGGATGTTCCATATTTCTATCAATAAGTTTCTTTAAAATTTCCTCATATGACTCACCAAGTTTTGCAAATTGATGTTTTTCACTTTTAGGCTTACCTTGGTAACTTGGCTTCTTTCTTGTTGATTGGATGTATTGAGATTTGAAGCTTGAACATTACTAGATAAGTGGAGCATGAGTTGATCTTTAGGTTGGGAGGAATCCACAACTCCATCATTAACCACTTGTTTGTTCCTATTCCAATATTGGTTCTTCCCTTTATCCTTGTTAGAGTTGTTGTTGTTTTGACCATTGTTGTTGTTATTTCCATGTTTAGTCAAATTACTTGTTCTCTTAAAACATCCGTGATTCTACATGTAGTCTCAACCATAGTATCAAATGAATCAAAAACTATTTTCTTAACTTCATACCGCATTTCGGGGACCAAGTTACTAACAAGAATGTCAATCTTTTTATTATCAGGAATAGTTCTAGAATAGCAAGAGCATTTTCGTCTCCACCTTTGCAAGAAGGTAACAAAGGATTCTCCTTGACTTTTCTTTAAGCTACATAAGTCCAACATAGTGATAGATCTTGAAACATTGTATACAAAGTGCTGAACAAATCTGTGAACAAGCTCTTTGAAAGTCTTAACAAGAGGAGTTATCTTAGTAAACCATTCCATTGCTTGACCCATAAGACTTTGTGGGAATAACCTCAGAAGGTATGAATCATCTTAATGGAACTCAAAACTTGTGGTATAAAACTGGCGCACATGATCATGTGGATCTCCACTCCCATCATATTTATCATATTGAGGAATTTCAACCTTTCTAGGAAATTCTTTCATGTCAACACTCTTATCAAAAGGATTAGGACAAATCGTGTCCAATGAGAAATAATTCTTAGGTGCAGATATCTGATCTACTTGTCTTTTCAATTCATCCATCTGCTCCTCTTGGGATGGTCCTTGCTTCTTAATATTTTTATCCACATCAAAGTTGTAAGGGACCCTAGCACCCTTGTTGATTAGACTCTCTAGGAACTTATCCTTGTTTTACTCTACATATTTCTCCACATACTATTGAAAAAGAGGCTCTTATTGCATGTGCATGAAATCTTTGCAGGTGTGATCAAAGCTTGTGCTACTACCTCCATATTATTAACCATAATGAGCAGGTTCTGAAGGTTTTTTTGAGTACTTAGGAGGTGTTGGTCTCCTATAATGATCATTTCTAGAAACCCTTCTTCCTCTAGGGATAGGATATCGTGATGGTGATCTTGAATGTCTCCTACTTCGTGAACTCCTAAGAGGAGTGGATGGAGGAGAACCATTTCCACCACTAACATGCATATTATTGAATGGATCATTGAGATGTCTAGCCAAGAGCCTATCTCGCTCCTCTTGAAAGGCTTTTCTTTCCATTTCTAACAAAGTTTGTTTCTCCATCTCTAGGCGTCTAATTTGTTCTTCCTTGTGAACTTTCTCATCTTGAAATGCTTTCTTTTCGCGCTCAATATTCTTGAGTCTGTCACTCATGTAATTAGTAGATGTGTTAAGAGGTGAGCTTGGTCTTGAATTTTGAAACAAGTTGTTGGTATAAGTTGTATTTACATGAGTATCATAAAGTTCTCCATGTTGGCTTGCATGTTGTGATTGGTTATCTTGATAAGCATGTCTCTTACCTCTCTCTCTCTCCCAGCCCTTTGGTGTGCATATAGATATCTTGTTGAAATAAGGGGTGAAGCCGGTCTACTACTATGAGAGGAACCACTGAATGACATAGCATCTCTACTTTTTGCACAGATATCATCATAACGTTTATCTTTGGCTTCCCTTTCTCTCTGATTCATTGTGCCACTCATATCCATAGAAGAATGAGAAGATGCTAAGGGGATACCCAACTCACTAAGATGACTCCTGGAATCAAACCACACTTCCGAAGTATTCCTAGGTGATTGATCAAATATGGGTTCTTTTCCCTTATGTTTTTGGTGAGTTTCAACTAGGGGTAATTGGTTAAAAACCACTTGAGGTCGTTTTCCTTGATTTACTTGATATCTTGTTGTAACTAGCATGAAAGAAAAGGTACTGGCTAATAGGATTACCCTAAGAAATTTTGGTACCAAACTAGGATAGAAAAGGCACTAACTTGTCCAAAAAGAAGTGATAAGATAGAAAATTGCAAAGAGGCATAAGCCAACACTGCCACAGAGGTGCCCAATAAATTTGGGTGAATACCCTAGCACATATGGATCAGGAGGATGGTCTTACCCAAATCATATTAATTGAGATTGAAATTGTATGAAATTGGAGGGACAAGAGACTACTAAAACTCTCCAAGTGTGTCATCAAAGAATCTAAAGGTTTATTGTTTCAACAAGGACGGTTTCTAGCTCACCAAGCACCAAGCAAGGTCGCTTGTGAAATCAAAGATTGCTAATTCAAGAGGTCAAATGAAAGAATCCAAAGCTAAATAAGCTTCTAACAGTGGGGTAAGTAATCCAATCTTACCTGGATCAACCCATAAAACTGAAAAAATGAAATGACAGCAAGTTAAACAGGCTCAAAATGAGAACAAACGGCTCACTGGCAGGCAGTTCCGCATGAGGAAGCGCTGTCTCGCATGAGAAAATGCAAGGTCACATGACAAAATGCACAAAGCCATGTGAGAAAACTTAGACTGGTGAAATAGAATGGACAGAAACTGACAGCAAGTATCGTGGGAGGATTCCCAGATAGCCGCACGAGGAAATGCAGTGTTGGACACGAAGAAATAGTTTTCTCGCGCAAGGAAAGGACAAAGAACTCAGTTTTCATGTGATTTAAATAACCAGATAGGTACACTAACATATTTTATCATGAATCCAACACGCAATACAACGATCAGGGAGTTCAAGCAATCAATATCTTCAAACAATGAGCAAGGGACAAAGCAACCTCGTACATGAACATGGATAGTGTCATAGTATTTCTACTCCATAAGAATGCTACTTGTGTATGTTCTCAAATGTTTTCCAATCATGCACATATTCCTAGAAAATAAAATTTTGGTTGCACTATGGTTCTTAGTAATGGCTTGACTCTGCAACCTTTGCAATCTCAAGTGGGTGAAATCTAATCCCGGCGCACCGAGGTTTTGACACAATCTGAGAATTTAATCAATCAGGAGCTATTGAGGAGATCTGACAACCCACAAGAAAATACACCCGTGGAGATTTCTTCCACAAGGACATTTATATAGTGGTTGTTTCTACCATGGAAAAAATGGCTATTATCGCTTGAGGTTATGTCCACATGGTTTACCCAATAAAGGGAGTGTCCACTATGGTTAACCCTCTCTAACAAGGAAGACTCACAATATGGACCACATGGGGACTTGGTTTGGATTCAAAGGTTCCAAGTTTCTGATTCTCCCAAAAGGGAAAAGAGCATAATCCTCTAGCCTCTTCACCTCACCCAAATATAGAAAACAAGATTAATTGACCCACTAATTTGAAATCACCTCATTCAAGGCTCACACAACAACAAATGACACCAATCTCCCCAAAGAGAGAAAGTATCGCCAAAATTTGAAGCCCAAACCAAGTTGACCAATGAGATAAAAACAAATCCCTTCCCTACCTACAAGGGAATCTATCATCAGAAGAGCTTCGCATGTGAAACAAGCGAATGAAGCCCACTCTCTCAAGATTGCCACAAATAGTGTTCATAGGGCCTAATTACTATATGAAACATATATGCAAGAAAGAAAATCTAGGTCCATTTTTAGAGCACCAATTAGAGATGTGATCTATGAAATCAAGAAACACTCAAGTTAAACACATGAGATGTTCATTTTTTAAAAAATCCAAATGCTATAGAGATCAACAAAATACCTCAAGTCCAATGCAACGCGAATCATTTTGTTGTTTATCCAAGCAAGTCCAAATCAGCAACAGCAACAACAACAAAAAATCAAAAACCACTATAAACAGTAAACATTAGTGGTTAGCATGAAAAATCAGAGGTATAAAATATAGCAATAAAAGATAGATCTCTGGTATGGAATCTCATGCGAGAAAACACACAGTGCCAAGCGAGAAAGTGCATAGCTGCGTGAGGAAACACACAAGCCCATGCGAGGAAGTGCAAAGAAAATAGAAAAATATAGAAACACAGCAAACCAGTCCAGATCTATAGCCTGGTGCAAAATATCGCGCGAGGATTTGCATAGTGCGGCACGAGGAAGTACACAGTGTCGCTCGAGAAAACACCAGATCCAGCAAAAGCTCGCATGAGAAACTATAAAATGTAGCACAAAATTTCCCTACAGACAAAAATAGCAAGTACAGAAAAGATGAAAAATTTGGAAATCTAAAAATAAATTACGAAAAATATCTAAAAGGACAAAAAATGAATCTTTTGCCCCACGATGGGTGCCAAAAATGTGTGATGAAAATGTGTCACACTTCTATGAATCATTCCATTCAAGGTTGCTCAAGAATGAGGCCTCAAATATCGACTCATAGCTCTCTAGTCATGGAGTGCAAAGGTGTGTGATGGAGGCCCTCAGATTGACCTAGTTGCGCCCATGCAAGTACACCATGAAATGAGAGATTTAATGCATGAAAATGAAATCTATTCTATATGATTGCAATGCATAAAAGGAAATTAATTTAAATGATAACAATGCATGATTAATATATGAAAGGAAATACAAATGCAAGATTAATCTATGAAAGAAACATGAATCTAATCTACATGAATAGCCATGGATGCAAGAAGAAGAAGACAAGAAGAGAGAAGTTGCAATATCCAAGCTTGAATGTCAAATCCTCCTCCAAAATTGCTCCCTAAACCTAAATCATAACAATACTATGAAAAAGATCATTATGAATGATAAGGAGAGGTTTCCTTATAAAGAAAAGTGAACGGTAGAGATTAAGAGGCAAAAATCAAAGGCTATGATTAAGAGGCAAAAAGCCCCCCACTTAGGAGGATGTGAAGAAGGGATTTTTATTTAATTTATTTCCTTTTTCATCAAATAAAGTGCTTTAAGTGGGGATTTTTATTTATTTAATTAAAAGAGGGGTTTTCTTTTAATTAAATAAATTAGAAGAATTTTATTTAAATAAATGGGAGGAATTTAATTTAATTAAATAAGATGAATTTTATTTAATTAAAAGGGAGATTAAATCTTTTAATTAAATAAAAATGATCAAACCTTAGGAAATATTAAAATAATTGAATTAATTACAATTTGATCAAGGAAATTGATTTGAATTAAAATGTTGCAAACCATTGATTCAGGAATTTGATAAATTGATAAATGGGGTCCCATAGTCCAGGTGACCATTTTAAGGTGCATACAATTTCCTCTTCACTAAAAGTATATCTTCGTCATCCTTATGTATTGTCTCTTCCTCAACAATATATTCTTTCAGTGCTTCTACCTCAGTTTGAGTATCAATGTTCTGTGTCTACTCTAGGATATCAAAGATAACATTATCTATGACATTATTAATCTCTTCAGTTGCTCTCTCTTATGTTTTTCTTTCCTCTTCAACCGATTTAACTTTAGTAGCAGTCTCAAACTTTACAAACTTTGTTAATAAATCTGACGTCTCATTTCTTACCGATTGTGTATCTCCAATGAGAATTCTTGTAACTTTGTTCCTTGTCTTAGATTCTTCTCTCATTGCTTCAATTGTCAACTCTATCTATTCGGTAGACAATTCAGGTTGTAAAAGTGCAAGTTCTTGTTCTATCAATACTTTGTCAATCTTCAAATCTTGTCTCCATCTTTTGTCAACTACATTAAATAGTTCCTTAGGTACAAATTTTTATAGTTTACTAGGTGATTTTCAAAAACTAAGTAGACTTTCTACAACTGAATCTTCTATCCTTTTTTCTCTTCATAGTCAAATTTTTTAAAGTGAGTCCACACTTTTGTCACTCTTCCATGTTCCTTAATGTCTTTAACAATGTTCTCAAGAATAACAGTATTGTCAATTTTATCAATTTCCACAGTAGTAGACTTCTTCTCAAACTCAGTTTCAACCTTTTCTTTACCTCCTTTCTTACTCTTTGACTCTTTATAGCCTGATGCCACTGCTTTCTTTCTTCTATAAGTTCTCTGAATAGTCTCAGGTGTCTCCTTCTCTAACTTAGTCTTAATAGGAGTACTAGGAGTAGATGGTGTTTGTTTCAGTACTAAACTCCCTATAACTCTCTGAGGTGTAACCTCTTCCACTTCAACTTTAGTATCCATTACTCCTGCAGAAGATGTACCTGTTTCCTTACTCTCCATTTTATTTCTAAGTTTTATCATCATTTCAGGTGTTATGCCACTCATTTTGGCTACATTATCAACTTGTTTTCTAATCTTTCTTTGGATTACAAGTGCTCTCAATTCACTGTGAATTTTCAATGATGACTCTTCATAATTCCCAAACCTAGGTGTTGAAGTATCAATTGGTTTTGACAATAAAACATCAACATGAATAGTGACTAGATCACCATTAACCTCATAACCCATAGTAGGTATCCAACATGTTCTAGGTTGAACTTCTTGTAATATACAAGTATCTATATCTACTAGAAAACATATATCATCTTTATACTTCTCAACAATACCAGTTAGGATTCTTTCTCTTAAGTACATTTTTCTTTGAAAATCTTTAAAGTAACCCCACATAACTTAATTAAAAATGTTTCCTAAAGTCCTTATGCATTGCTTGATCTGCATTACTACTAGTCTATCCTTTGACCATGTAACAAAACCTATTCCAGGAAAATGATTCTATAGGTAAAAGAACATACATACCAGGAGTGATCCATATTTGAATGATTTCTTCTTATCTTTCTTCATATTCTCCATGTTCACTAAGAATTGACTTCTCAACATCTCACAAAGATCATATTTTGCATCATCCTTCACCATTTTGTATGCAACATGAATAGCTCCACCAAGTACATTGTTCAACTTACTAGACTGATATACTTTGTATCCTATCACAATTGAAGCAAATTTCACTTCCTTGTCAATTATATCCTTGATAGTCATGTCTCAGTGATCTTGTTTGGATTTGGTTAAGGGAGTAACCAAATTTTCAAAAATAGTTCATTGAGTAGGTGCTTCACCGGTCGCACAAAATCTAGTAACTATGTTGATTAATCCTTTTCAATCTTGTGAGGCTTGTCCAACCAAATGAATTGACCATGTACTCTGCTCAAAACATATCTTATCCATTCTGGATGAAAATCAATAGGTATCTTAGCTGCATAAGTGAAACCTTTATGAACCAAATGCTTATGCTCATCTTTCAACTTCACATCATCCCTCAAAGTAAGCAATTTATTATAGATGTCATCAGCTCCAAGTTCTTCCAATTTGCAACGTACAAATGAACAAACATATTTAGTTAACAATACACCATAGGTTATCAAAGATAGGGTACCCATTGGATCATTTTCATTTTCTTTCATCAGGTGTAACTTGAATAAAAGTCTTGGATTATCAATGATGTTGACCAAAACTAGAGTATCCATAATGTCAATAATTAACATCACTAACAATGATTTTTGTAAACATCTTTGCAATTCAAGCTATAACCTCAACTTCATTTATTAGTGTTCTTCGATAACTAATAGAATTTCCTACGTGAAATCTTAGTACAAAAACATAAATAATTATTGCTATGGAATGTAATCAAATGCTCTTCAGTAAACTTTGTTAGAATTTAAAGTGATAAATGAGTTTACTTTCTCATCTTTATAACGTTTGAGAATGTAGTCATTAGACATAACGACCAAATAGTGCTCTCCACCGATTACTGTGGTTAAAACATAACACTCATTATATTGCATACAAACACTTTATCTTCACTAATCATCATTAATTAACAATTAGGCGTCTCAAAATTCATATGAATCTTACTTTTCATGAATTTAGGGGATCGGTAAATGATTTGACTATAAGTGCTTCCCCTAAGAAAATTATGTGCTTAGTTCACCAATGGATTCTCCATATTTCCTAGACTTGTGGAGTTCTCAGTTAATTCTGACGAATTCAATTCTCTTTTCCTCACCCATTTCGTTTTCATATAATTTCTTACTTCGTGAGCATTAACAGTTTCCTTACCTTTGGAATTTTCATCATTGTTCACCAGTTGACCTCTAGTATACATTCTTTCTCTACATGACCTAGCAAGATGACCAAGCTTGTTATAGACATAAAAAACTATACATGTTGGATTACAGGGTCTAGCATTGTCTCTAAATGACCTTAATCTAGAATTCACAGCCATATGTCCATAGTTGTGACAATTAGAATAGGTAAAATTTTCCCAGTTACCATGATTGATAGTTCTCTAACTGGTATAATCATATGAGCATTGGTTGTTGATTCTCACCCTGCACTAATTAGCTCTATGTCCAAACTTGTTGCAATAGTAACAAAATCCATGAAATGTATTAGATCTAGCATTTTATTTATCAGTTCTACCATAGGCATTTTATGATCTAGCAGTAGAACCTCTAGGTCTAACATTTGGATCAATCGGTTTAAACCAACATACATTAGCAATATGACCTTCCTTATGACAATTGAGACATATCAACTTCTACCTTCTCTTGCTAGTGTTAATGTTCACCTTGGGTGTTGATTTTCTTTCTGCATTGATTTCCTCAGTGCTAGAAGATTCACCAACTTCAAAGTTTGAAAACCTAAACCTTGTTTCTCTCCATACATCCTCTATCTTTCAGGTTGTTCATCAAGTTTAGAAGAACTCTTTCTGAATTTTTCTTGCAGATTATTTGTAGCATTTAACTCTTCTTTTATTTTTTCATTCACTTTCCTTATTCCCTCATTCTCTCTTTCAATATCAATTTTTCTTCATTTGTATCATGTAAGTGTTCCTTCAATGTAGCAACCTCTTGGTCCAATCTAAATAGTTGCTCCAAGTTTTCTGTTAGGGTTTCATCTTTAACCTTGTATCATCAAAAAATGGAAGCACTTCCATTTAGGAATAGTTTACCCCTTTGAGTAAGTGGTTTGGGGTCATGTCAAATGCCTTGAATGGGTCTTTGACTTGGATCTATCTTTTCCCCCTGATTCTACTCTATTTTCCACTTTTCTCCTACCTTTTTTGGCACCCTTCTTTGTGATTTTGAGATTCTTGACCTTAGGGTCAAGGTCAACCTTATGAGTAAGTTTGACCTCAACCCTGACCTAGTTCAAGGTTGACCTCAACCTTGACCCAGGGTCCAAATTTTAGGATCCCAAGGTTTCTAGATGTCGAGCTTTGGAAAGTTATAATTCTCGCTTTCGGGTTGACTGTTTCGGTCTTCGAGGCAATGAATCCTGAAATTATATTTAATATAGGTCCACTTATAGAGGTATAGGTCTAATTGAAATTTAATTCTCCTATGTAGGCCTCTCTAGAAGATTGTTCCCTATATTTGTATATAAGGAAGCTTTCTTCTCTCATTTTCTCTAAGAGGCAAGACGCCAGAAGAAATTTCATCCACAAAAACTCTATGCATGATCTATTGAAGCAATCATCTAATCTCAAGATTTCTAGAATGAAAATAAATTCAAGCATTCAATTCATCAAGGAGATCCATTGGTAGCCATTGTTGGATTCAAATCTCTATGGATCTCTCTTGTTGAAGATTTCTCCATCCACATCCATGCAAGCCTCCTCTAGTTCCAAGATCCATTCAAGATTGGTGTTGAAGATATAAAAGCAATTGATTTGAGAAATCCTACATCCTAAATTCTACATTCTACATCCAGTTGGAACATCCATACTTGTGGATCCAAGGATTCGAATCCGCCACAAGGGTTTTTATACAAGCAAGGTGAATTTGTTCATTTACTTTGTTTATCACTACAATTTAAATTATATTTTAAGGTTAATTCCAAAACTGGGGTTTGACCAAGGAAAACCCCTCCCCCAAAAAATAAAACCATTTTTCTTGCAGCTACAGGTACATGGCAGAAGGTTCAAGTGTAGATTTGGATACCCTTTTCGACAGACTTTCGGGATTCGGAAACAGATTTTCCGTCGGACTGTGCAAGTCAAGGTCGACATTTTGTTATGGGTCAGGATCAAGATTTTGTTCTGGGTTAGGATTGAGATTCTGTTTTGGGTCAAAGTCAACTTGAGCTAGATCTGGAAAAGCTTTTTGAGTTTTGTAGATCTCACAAATTTGGATCAGGATTGCAGAAATCAACAATTTTTGAGACCGTTTGATAGGGTTTTCAGTAGATTCTTTTTCGGAGGTATGTATTTTATTCCATTATCCTTTGCAAATATTTCCAAATCTACATTCCTTATCATTACAATTAAATGTAAGTGGTGAAATGTGGCATAGGTCCTATTTAAAGATCGTCATTTTCCCACCTTATATTTTGGTGAACCCGCAATAGACAACTCTTTCTTTTTTGGTGTTAGATTTGCATATTATGTTATATCTTACATGAATTTAAAAGTATATTTCTTTTATTCTCTTGCATTTATATGTCAAAAAAATTACAACATTTCTTTAAAAATACAAAAACATTTACATTTTTCATGATTATAGATTTCATTTGAATGCATTTGGATATATTTAGATCTATTTTCCATGCATTTCTTTATTCGTAATCATGTTGCACAAGTTGTTTCAAGTGTTTTCCAAACATCCCTCTATAACTTTTGGGATTAAACAACATCTTCCTCTTACCTTACCATTTCATGGTGTTACACCTAGAAAGACTTTATTTAGTGTGTGTGATGTTTCTTTATCCTCTCTTGTATTACCTTGTAAGGATATATTAGAGCATGAAGATGAATTTAATCTTTCTCTCCATCATATTTCTCTTTATGGAGATGATTTGAGGATTGATGTTAATTCTTTTCCTAATATGTGTCTTTTCTATGAGCCTACTTTAGAAAATAATTTACCTTCTTTCCCCTTTAGGGATCAAGCTTTAGTGATTTATGGTGCTCCTACAATGTGCTTTATTTATAGGGATGCTAATCCTCCTATTTGGGATGAACCTTTGGATTTGGATGTTGATTACTCTCTTCCTCATGAAGTCATTATGGATGATTCTACTTTTTGGGGTGAACCCTTGGATAAAAACATTGATTTATCCCCTCCTCATGAAGATGCTTTGACACAAGAGGGTTATTTATTAATGGATGACATATTCATACACGATGGTGACTCTTTTTCTAAAACACACTCCCCTTATGCAGACATTTAAGAGAAAGAAGAAGACATTATAGATGATTTACCTCCATTTGGGATTCCTTATCGTGATGAGGAATTAGCAGAGAATGATATGAATTCCCTTAATGCTCTCCCTCTTAGTGATGATCTTATGGAGAATCAAGATCCTACCTCATCTCCTCCTAGGATTTCTTCTTTGCTTCCTTCTTGTGAATCTATTTGTAGTGTTGAGAGAACTAACATGGTTTATCCAAAACCCTTGTTGACTATTAAAGGTTGTCCTCACATTACTATCAAGGGTAAACCTAGGGATCCTTTGGATTTCATCGATAACACATATTTTGTTTCACATGCTTATTGTACAAGGAATAACCTTCAACCTAATCTGGTGGTTCCTACTTCTTTACCACCTTCTCAACCCATTCTTTCTCCACCCCATCTTCCTAGAAAGGAGTATGATTTGATAAACCAATTGCACAATACCCCTGCCAGGATTTCTTTATGGGAGCTTATTCAAAATTCACCTACCTACCATGAAGCCTTGCAAAAAGCTCTAGAAACTCTTCCCACTCCACCTACTAATCAAGAGAACATCAATGCCTTCTTGCAGGGCATGCATGCTACCTTGGGTCCTTCTGACATTGCATTTACTCAAAAGGATTTACCTTCTAAAGTTGTACATAATCAATATGATGCTCTTATGGTTGTTATTACTATCAATATGAGTATCATTCATAGGACCTTTATTGATAATGGATCTATGATTAATATTTTTAGCATGGACATGCTCAAAGAAATTAAAGCCGATCTTTCAACTATTCAACCTAGCAATGCTCCTATATGTGGGTTTGATAACATTGATAAGAAAACTTTGGGCATCATTACCTTACCTATCAAAGTAGGTCTGGTCATCCTAAATACTCCTTTTCATGTTATTCCTAGACCTCTTAATTATAACCTCCTTTTGGGTAGACCTTGGTTGCATGAGATGCATGTTGTTCCTTCCACCCTTCACCATAAAGTCAAGTTTACTCATAGCAACATGATATACACACTTCACGTGAATGATGCGCCAAATCCTTATTTGAATATTCAAACCCACAAGAATAATATTCCTAATAGTAATCCTTCTTCCTCTAATGTCCTTCCTAGAGATGATTGGGGAACCTTGGATTTTAATCCTACCTTTATTTGAGAGTATAAAGTTTCTAATCTTGATTTTATGAAGCAACAAAGAGAGTTTGAACAACGAGTTTTTGCTTCTACTTCTCATACCCTTCGTAATAACTTTTTCGCTGCTTCTACCAACTATGAATATGTCAAACCTACTACTGATGACATAGTGACTACAGAAGTTCCATTGACTCTTTTTGATATCGCTTCTTTTTATGGTCCTAGTTATCATTTACTAGTTAAACAAGGATTCCATGGTCAAGGATGC
The DNA here is from genome assembly GCA_018584345.1 of Thuja plicata. Classification (NCBI taxonomy): domain Eukaryota; kingdom Viridiplantae; phylum Streptophyta; class Pinopsida; order Cupressales; family Cupressaceae; genus Thuja; species Thuja plicata. Next base: position 6,643,744 of record MU224140.1, read on the forward strand.
GGTAAGCATAAACAAGGAATTCAAATGCCCTTACAGAATGGGGGGAATGAGAATTCTTATGGATTGGGATTTAATCATCAACAACACATCAATGTTAACAACATCTCAAATATCACTTCAAAACATGATGAACCTATGAAGGAACTTGACCAAGAAGATCTTTTGCCTAAACTTCTTTGTGCTAAGATGATTACTAGACCTAAACGCAAAAAGAAACATAGTCCACACTTGAAGCCTCTTCCTTTTTGTTTGTATCATAGATTTCATGATCACTCTAATAATAAATGGAAAGCTTTACATTATAAGATTAGGCAGGTCATTGATAGTAAAGTTATTTATATATCATGTTGCAATGAGTTGTATTTCAATCCTGTTTTCTCTAAATAACATTTATGTTCCTATTATGGAGCTCCACATTATGTAAACAATGTTAGCATAATCCTTGGGGGCTCATTGTCTTGGATAGTGTTGTGGGAAATATAATAGGTCCCCTTTCATCCTTTTTCCTACGCTTGGGGGGCAATGATGCCATCTCCTTCTTTTTTGTCTTTCTAGGATCCACTTTTCCCTTGGTTAAGCAGTATCTATCTATTATGTGATATCCAATCATACATGAAAATTTTGGTTTTCATTGAGGATCTATGTCCTTGATTATAACCTATTTTATTGTTTGACATTGGGTTTCCATGGTTGATAAATCTCTCACCTTGGAAACTAAATAGTGTGCTATCCCTCACGAAGGTTACTTTTTCACTTCTTGCATGATATCTCTTTGCATTTTCCCCTTCCATGGCCTCATAGGAGCTCTGACCTTCTTGTCTTGGACTGAGTGTTTTCTATGGATATTGTATTTTTGTTGAATAAGGCTTTATCCTTTTTCTTTTCTTTCCTTAACATGTCAAAATAGTATGTATTTTGCTATCCTAAGGAGGGGGGCATATATATGGCCTCCCTCATTCTATATTATACATTTTTGTTCTAACCTTTTTTTTTGTAGCATGCTAAGTCCTTGGAAGGTAACACACATAAGTTCCTAAATCTTAAATAGTTACGCATTCAATTATAATTCAATATGCTAAATCCTCAGAAGGTAACACACATAACTTGCTAAATCCTAAAGATATACACATTTTACAAATGTATTCCATGGTGATATGAGGATAGGGATCCATGGGTACTTCATAAGATCTGTTAGGAGATGCACTACATACATACACAAATCCTCTAGAAGGTGCAAAAATTTATGGGATGACTATCAAGTTCTCTCTTGGTGGGCCATCCTATCCTTTTTGTAGTTCACAGTGAGATATGCACATCTTACTGGATGAGCTAGCCACCCCACTCTCTCTTTCTCTTTGACTGGTGATGTCTCTCTTATTTTAATCTTGGGGTTGACAAAGACGTGAGTCCTTGGGGGCTTAAGGATTTATTTTGTCCCTTTGATTTCAATAAGATTGCCTTTTCTTTATAATCTCCTTTACCAATATTTTGCATCGAGTCCATACTCTTGTTAAAATGGGGGCTAAATGTATCGTTGGAAAATGGAATCACTTCTATTTAGGACTGGTTTACCCCTCCGAGTAAGTGGTTTGGGGTTGTATAGTGATAAAATGGAAGCACTTCCATTGTATAGTGGTTTATCCTTCCGAGTAAGTGGTTTTTGGGTCATGTCAAGCACCTTGAATGGATTCCTGAGTTAGACCTGGCTTTCCCCCTGTTCTGCCCCAATTCTCCACTTTTCTCCAACCAATTTCTAGCATTCTGGACTACAAATCTAAGATCTTTGTGATGACATGTAACTAATTAAATGATTGACTATATTAAGTTGAAGATGATGCAAGACATTAAATCAGTTAATGGTTTGTATTGTCATTGATGTCAACTTGATATCATCTGTATGATTGTGCCAAAGACTTCAGAGAACCAATGGAATAAAGGTTATGCTTTCAACAATGCATAAAAGTCTAGTATTCACTAAAGTGACAGACTACACCGACGGAGTGCACACCATCGGTAAAGACATAGAAAAAGTCACAATGATGCCCAACGAGCAGAAGATAGTGTTGCACGATGAAGCAGAATCACATGATGCCCGACGAGCTAAAAATAGTGTTGCCCGACGAGAAAGATCCAATGATGCCTGACGGACAAATATCCCGAAGCTAACTGAAGTGACACTGACAGAACTGGCAGTTGTCATCGGCAACAAACTATAGAATTGACCGACGAAATAGAGAGATCATAAAATCATAAAATATCTAGTTGGCAGAGCTACAAGATAGACTTAACTGGTTGTTTTATTTGTTTTATTCAACCACAATTAAGTAAGTGATTTGTACAGTTGGCAAGAAGATAACTATGAGATAAATCAGGAGTTAAAGCCATAAATCAATTTGGCTAGATTGTTTTTCACGCCAAGAATCAAGAATCAAGAACCTAGAATTAAGGAAAATCATGTCTATTTAAGAGACATGCATAATTCATTCTTGGGTGTGGTCAATAGCAATCAGATATACATGGGAGTGAACTGATAGAAGATGCTGAAGAGAAACTAATGAAGGATTAACTTCATACAGTCCTGATCAATCAACCTAAGGGAGAGCTAAAGAATTCTGCAGACACCAACAAATAGAGAAGCACAACATCATAGAGCAGAAAGAATTAAGTACAAAGGAATTGTAGTGTTACATTGATCAGAAAGATATTGTAAGTAAATAGATCCGAAAATCTACAATTCAGTTGCATTGGAAATAGGTCATTTTTTTTCAGTTTAACCATTGAAGCAATAAGTCTCTTAACAGAGCAGGACTTAACAGTCTTTTGTAATTGAGGTATATCCTAACAGATTACTAGAAGGTTGACTCATGATAGTAGCACCGGTCTTACCTAA
>MU224140.1:6650867-6681155 GCA_018584345.1 Thuja plicata
ACACCGATGGCTACTGGATGCAAATTAACAAAGGAAGACAAGACAATAGAGGTAAATCAGACTCTATACAGATCCATGATAGGAAAACTCATGTATGTTGTACACACTAGACCAGATATTGCACATGCAGTAAGAATTGTTGCTAGATTTTCTGCTAACCCTAGGGAATCACATATAACTGCTGTGAAAAGAATTCTAAGATATCTGAAGAATAATGAGGAATCTGGCTTATGGTATAGAAGAGAAGGCAAATTTGAATTGAAAGTGTTTACTGACGCTGATTGGGCTGGAAATCTTGATGACCGGAAGAGCACAACTGGAGGAGAATTCTTTATGGGTGGCAGACTTGTCACATGGATTAGCAAAAAACAAGGATGCATCTCTCAATCCACTGCAGAAGCAGAATATGTTGCTGCTGCTACAAACTGCTCAAATATTGCATGGATCAAATATTTGCTAGAATGGATGCATATGAAGATCAAAGAACCAGTGGTTATCTATTGTGATAACACCAGTGCAATAAATATTTTCAAGAATCCAGTCATGCATGTGAAGACTAAACACATTGCCATCAAGTATCATTATTTGAGAGAACAAGTTCAAGAAAAAGGAGGTGATACTTGAATATGTGTAATAAAAAGAACAATTGGCTGATATCTTCACCAAGCCACTGCCCAAGGATACATTTGAGTACCTGAGAAAGAGACTAGGGGTCAAACCCATGTCTAACAGTTAGTAAAAGGACTGAAGGCTACATCAACCATATACTATCAGAATATCAATCATGATTGATGCAAGCAGAAGCTAAACTTTAATGATACATCTATATACAACAAGGTATATATCAGAACCAAGCACTAGAGCAGATTACTATATTGATAATGGATAAGGGAAATTCAAGGAATATATTATGGAAAGAAGGAATTAGTTGAAAGAATGTCAGATATTTGTAAAATATTTGTTTGGCATTGTTGTCAAAGGGAGAGAATGTTTCCATATTATCATCAGAAACTATTCATTATCAGATTACTCCAAACAGGGAGAGATAATATCCAAAGGGAGAGTATTTGTATAAAAGTTGCATAGACAAGGCACAAGACATCAAAGAAGCAGAACAGTCAAAGAGAAAATTGACACCAACATAGGTCACAACACATCAGAAGAAGAAATAGAAAAGCTGCAAGAATCAAATCTAAGCTTACATAGAGCTTACCAGCGGTCAGACATTTTATCGGTTATCAAAACAAACTGTTTGGTAATTTGATGAATCTCAACAATTGTATTTCATATTGTATTAGCAATAGTATAGTCTAATAATATAGCATGTTTCCATCAATGCCAAAGGGAGAGATTGATGACATGTAACTGATTAAATGATTGACTATATTAAGTTGGAGATGATGCAAGACATTAAATCAGTTAATAGTTTGTATTTTCCTTGATGTCAACTTGATATCATCTATATGATCATGCCAAAGACTTCAGAGAACCAATGGAATAAAGGTTATGCTTTCAACAATGCATAAAATTCTAGTATTCACTAAAGTGACAGACTACACTGACGGAGTGCACACCATCGATAAAGACATAAAAAAAGTCACAGTGATGCCCAACAAGCAGAAGATAGTGTTGTCCGATGAAGCAGAATCACATGATTCCCGATGAGCTAAAAATAGTGTTGCCCGACGAGCAATATCCAATGATACTTGATAGATGGAGATCCTAAAGCTAACTGAAGTGACACTGACAAAACTGGCAGTTGTCACCGGCGATGAACTGCAGAATTGACTGACAGAATAGAGAGATCAGAAAATGACAAAACATCTAGCTAGCAGAGCTAAAGGATAGACTTAACTAGTTGTTTTATTTTTTTTATTCGACCACAGTTAAGTAAGTGATTTGTACAGTTGGCAAGAAGATAACTACAAGATAAATCAGGAGTTAAAGCCATAAATCAATTTGGTTGGATTGTTTTTCATGCCAAGAATCAAGAATCAAGAACCTAGAATTAAGGAAAATCATGTCTATTTAAGAGACACGCATAATTAATTCTCAGGTGTGGTCAATAGAAATCAGATACATGGGGGAGTGAACTAATAGAAGATGTTGAAGAGAAACTAATGAAGGATTAACTTCATATAGTTCTGATCAATCAAGCTGAGGGAGAGCTAAAGAATTCTGCAGACACCGACGAATAGAGAAGCACAGCATCACAAAGTAGAAAGAATTAAGTACAAAGGAATTGTAGTGTTACATTGATCAGAAAGATATTGTAAGTAAATAGATCTGAAAATCTGCAATTTAGTTGCATTAGAAACAGGTCATTTTGTTTCAGTTTAACCATTGAAGCAATAAGTCTCTTAACAGAGTAGGACTTAACAATCTTTTGTAATTGAGGTATATCCTAACATATTACTAGAAGGTTGACTCATGATAGTAGCACCGGTCTTACCTAAAGCCTATTGACAGTCTAAGAAGGAGGTTGATTCAAGGATGGTAGTAAGATTTTCATAAAGCCTATTGACAGTCATGAGACTGATTCAAGGATGGTAGCGTAGATGTCAGATACTTAGTGACAACCTATGTATTGAAATTCCTCTAACAAGGTCGCACTTAATAGTGTGTTTGTAACCTTTAACAGGGTTGGTTCCTAACAGGGCTCACTTCAGAAGAGTGAAAATTTTGGGTACCAGTCCCAGTGGTTTTTTCCCTTAACAGGGTTTCCACGTTAAAATCCTTGTGGTATATGTGTATGGTTTATTACTTTAGTGTTTTAAATTTTGCATATGCATTTATGGATTGACTGGTATACTCTGCACATTTACTAAGTATCGGTAAATACAGTTTACTGCTTATCGGTTATCAAGGAGAATAAGGACAGACAAGGTAAACCGACAGACAGTTATTTGTTTAAAATAATTCAAAGGCATGCATCTTGTTGAGACATAATAATTTGAGAAGTAGTGATTGGTGGATTAGAGTTTAAATTGGATAAATAATTTAAGGCCACTGATTCACCCCCCCCCCTCTCAGTTATTACTAACACTTTGACCTCAGGGTCAGGGTTGAACTTTTGGGTCTATCTCGACCTATCCCCTGACCTAGGTCAAGGTTGACCTCACCCTTGACCTAGGTCAAGGTTGATCTCAACCTTAACCCAGGGTCCATAGTTTAGGGTCCCACAGTTTCTGGATGACAGTCTTTGAAAAAGTTATTTCCCGCTTCCGGATCGGCTGTTCCGGGTTCCGAAGTGATGATTTCTAAATTATATTTAACATAGGTCCTCTTCTAGGGGTAAAGGATTTAATTGGAATTTAATTCTCCTATGTCAGCCTCCTTAGAATATTGTGCCCTAATTTTATATAAAAGGAAGCCTTTCTCTCTCATTTTCTCTAAGCGATATTAAGCATATCAACTATCACTAAGCGATATTGAGAAACTAAGTCCTCTATTGAAGCCTAAGAATCATCAAGTGAAGATTCAGGAAAGAAATCAAGCAAGACTTGAAGCAAGGATTCATCCATCATCAATCATCCATTCATCAAAGAGATCCATAGGAGGCCATTGAAGGATTCAAGCTACATAGTGCCCTTTTTGGTGAACTCTCCATCCACTTTCTTCCAAGCCTCTTCATAATCAAGTACCCATTCAAGATTTGGTGTTGGAGATCAACAAGAAATTGATTGAAGACATCCTACATTCTGAATTCTAGATCTATTGGTGCATACCTACTTGTGGATTCAAGGATTCGAATCCACCACAAGGACTTTTACATGAGCAAGGTGAATTATTTCATTTACTTTGTTTACTTCTGCAATTTCAATTATATATTTGAGGTTAATTCCAAAATCAGGGTTTAACTAAGGCAAACCCCTCCCCCCAACAAACAAATCTCTTTTTATTGTAGGTACAGGTTTAGGATTGAATATTTGAATATTATTTCAATTAAATTTAAAAATCATAAATCAATATCTTGTGTTAGTAAATTTGTATTGCATTAGTGTATGAGCTTTACCACTTCTAGTCCTACATATAGTATCTCAGTTAGAAGAAGTCATAGACTTATGGGTTCCTTTGATACCGAGTCTTCCTCTCCTTTCCTTAGGATCCTGGATGATAACTTGATAACTCATGATTCAAATCCTTCTATGGAGCATAACTCTTCTCACTCATCTCATGATGAGGATGATGCCTTAAGAGTTCCTCCTGAACAAGTGCAAAAAATCTCAACCAAACTTGATAAAATGGGAAATTAGCTTATCCAAGAAAACCATAATCAAGATTCCATCCAAGCTATAAAGGCTCTTAAGAAAGTCCTCTGTGATAATGATCGAGGTGTTAACTTCTTGCATGGTCTTACTCATCTTGTGCATTCAAATGTTAAACCTTTAGCTCAAGAGGCTCAATAATTAGGATATACACCTCCTATCACTATTCAAGGACCTTCTTCTACTCCTAGAATTCCTACTTATACTCCTCCTTTGATGACTACATCTATCCCAATGGCATCTATTCATGTGAGTGCTCCACCAGTATCTCTACCTACCTCACAACCTTCATATCATAGTGTGACTTTTACTTATTCTAATCCCCTTCCAACTGTGGTTCCTAATGTTCCACTGGTTGTGTATTCTATTCCTGCTACTTCCTACACTTTTCCTAGTGTTCCTAATATTTCTATGCCACCTGTTTCCTCTAATGATTCCACAATTATTAGTTTGGCTCAAATTGTGTCATCTTTACAACAACAACTTGCATCTTTAACCCAATCCTAGTTTAGCCTTCCTACATGTGACATGGGTAGTCCTTTACCCTTAGACATCATTTGTATTGTTGTCACTCAACAAGTCAATATGCCTCATCTTGAGAATTACAATGGTAAAGGTGATCATGTCACTCATGTTAAAACATTTCAAATCCTTTGTAGTGATTATGCTCATGACCATAGGATTTTAGCTAAATTGTTTGCTAGAAATTTTTGTGATAAGGATTTGCAATGGTATTGTTCTTTACCTCCTTATTCTATTGACTCTTTTCCTAAACTTGCTAATACCTTTATCCAACAATTTCAAACTAATATTGGTCCACAAGTTTCCTTAACTGATTTAATGCATTATAAACAAAACATTAAGGAAAAATTGACTGATTTCATTGGTAGATTTAAGCATTTGTATGCTCAGATTTATTATCATATTCCTAATATTGATATTCAACACATGTTTATTTCAAATATACAAAAGGATATTAGAGATAAGATCCTGCTTACTGAATTTACCTCTTTCCAACAACTTTGTGCAACACTTCACCATTATCAGTTACAAGTGAGTAAATTTGAGAGCAACACTCCAATGGCTCTTGTTCCCATTGATAAGAGTGATAATTCTCCTAATCCTAATAAGTTTAAGAAACCTAACAATTATGCCAATATTAATAAATAGACGAATGCGGTTGTTGATCAAGTTATTGTTACATCCAATAATGCTACTTATGCATCCACTACTTTCTGTATGAATCATACGTTTACTCCTCCCTCTGAAAGTTTGCATTCTATAATGGGCAGGCTATTAAGTGCTAATATGATTACCTTGCCTCCTATTCAACCTCTTCTCCCTACCACGATAACATCCAAATCCTTTGATTCTAAAGATTTTTGTCAATACCATCGCCAGAATGGTAATGATACTGAAAAATGTTATTCTCTAAAGCATAAAATTCAAGATTTAATTGATTCTAAGGCTTTGTCTGTTGATAATTTTGATGGTAGTGGAAATAAATCTGTTTCTCCAGCTAATCAAAACCTTCAAATGTATATTAATCCTTTACCTACACATGATACTAATACCATAGCTCAACCATCTTCTGTGGATATTGTTTATGATTCAAAGATGGATGATCTTGATCACATTGTTAATCATGTGGAGTGTGTCATTTCATCTCAACCTACTATTCATGATCCTTCACCTCTACTTCAGCTTCCCATTCCACCTAAAACTCAAAAAAAAACTAAGGATAAGCGACCCAGGGACCTTTTAATCACCTTTGATGATTCTAAAATTATTAAGGCTCCCAATGGTCCCCTTTACATATATGCTAGGATTCCTAAGATACCTACTTGTGGTTGTCTTGTTGATCTCACATCTTTAATAAATTTCATTACTGAGGAAAACCTTTTTATGAAAAACTTACAGCGTGATTACCATGATCCATCTGATGCATGGATCTAAACTTGTAATGGTTTTCATTATCCTGCACTTGGTTCTATCAACTTACCGGTAGAACTTTGTGGTAAAGTTGTAGATACTACCTTCATTGTTATTCCTACTTCTGATCAATTTCAGATCAAATTTGGCTTACCGTGGATAACTTCTATGCATGCTATTTCTTCTCCTATTCATAAATGTCTTAAGTTCATTCATAATGGAGAATTGAAAATGATTAATCATAGTTTGTATCAACCTTCTAGGCCTAGATATTGTGCTACTCTTGATTTCTTTTGGCCTTCATTACCTAACTCATGTTCTCCTTGCCCTGATCATCTTTTTCTCTCATATCAAGCTTACAAACATCACAAAATTGTTGAGTTAAGCATGCCTCAGATAGATCTCAACCGTGGTCTTTTGCCTACTCCTTCCATACCTCCTTTAGCCATTACTTCTAATTCTAATAATCAATCTTCTACTATTTCATTATAACCCATTGAAAATCCTCCTATAGAACCTGTGAAGGAATCAGTGGTTATTCCTCCTAGTTCTCAACATGTGTTAAGCAAAGCAAAACTCAATAAATCTGCTAATGAATGTCATAAGAAGCATAGAGCTAATTCTAGGGCCCATGCTTCTCTTCTTTGAAACTCTTTACCTTCTTTTGATCAACATATGCCTGATGTGTCGAAAGAAGTCAATATTCATAATGATGTTAAGATGAATGATTGTAATGATCCTATTCGCATCTTAGTGATGAATATGAGACCATTGATCTTGATACTAATTTACCTCATATTCTTTCAACTCAATTGACAATTACACCTAGTATTGAGCAACGCGATTCTCAAGAGGATCCTTGTTTGGAACTGGCTATCATTCCTACTATATGGGATATAGTCCCTCTTGCGAGTTTCGCACCTTCCCTAACTGATATAAACAAAGATAGGGAGAGTAGATGATGTGCCTGATTGGCCTATCCTTCGTGGTAGCCCTTTTTTTTGTGTTTGCATGTTGTATTGTGCTTCTCCCATAATGTGTTACATAAATGTTTGTTAGATTCTTTTATATGACACTTGTTACTTTGTTGGTACAAGGTGATAAAAGATTCAAACATATTGTACAATTCCTCTATATGTATCTTTATTCTTCTATATGTTTTTCTTATGTTATATTGTTCTCGTGCTATTGTTCGTAAATGTTTCCCTTGTATAATCTGCTTGGATCTGTGACGTGGTAGCACTGATTCTTTTTGGTCTCCAGGTTGTGGTCTGAAAATATTCTTCTTCGTAACTCTTAAGTTTCTTTCCTCCATTGTGATTGTAGTTCTACTTTATTTGGGGAATGATGTCAATTCATTTGCAATAATATCATATTTATATGTACATGTTATCTTATGATCATACTGACCCCACAGTAGGTAGATCCCTTCTGTGTTCTTATGTATGTTTATGTTTTATTTCCCTTGATTTGCCTTCATTTGGGGTCATCTCGTAGTGGAAACATAATCCGTAGAGTTGTTTATGTTTCCGTTCAAGCCATTGCTCATGTTAAAGTGTTAGCAATGACTTTAACGTCGGGGCATATGCTCTACTCACTTTTTGCACACACACACACATTCAAAATATTTTCAAGCACTTAAAATTTTTTCCCTTTATGGATTAAAAACTATTCCTTAAAGCATGGACATTTTACATTTTATTTTTTTAGGATCTCTTGATCCCTTAAGTTTAAATTTACACAGATCTCTTGATCCCTCTAGTTTTTCAAAAATTTGATCCCTTAAGGTTGAAAGGTGTCCTTAAGAATGGATCACCCTAATGGGTTGACTAGTGAGTAGCCACATTTACAAGGCGGTTCAATTCCATCTTTCTAGTTACGTTGTTTACTTGTGTGGTTCACAATGGGACATAAGTTCTCATTGGGCAAGATAATCACACCCTCTCTCTTTCCTTAACTAGTGATGTCTCTCTTATCATGATCTTAGGGTTGATAAATAATTAAGTCCCGTGGGGACTTGGGGATTTCTTAGTCCCTTTTTTATTCCAATAAGATTGTCTATTCTTTATGATCTCATTTACCAAGAGTTTGTGTTGAGTCCATACTCTTGCTAAAGTGGGGCTAAATGTATAGTCAGAAAATGGAAGCACTTCCATTGTAGACTGATTTATCCTTATATGTAAGTGGTTTTGGGGTCATTTCAAGTGCCTTGAATGGGTTCCTGAGTTAGACCTAGCTTTCCCCCTGTTCTGCCCCAATTCTCGACTTTTCTCTAGCCAATTTCTGGCATTCTGGACTGCAAATCTGAGATCTTTGACCTCAGGGTCAAGGTCAAAATTTTGGTTCTATGTCAACCTCAACCCTGACCTAGGTCAAGATTGACCTCACCCATGACCTAGGTCAAGGTCGACCTCTACCTTGACCCAGGGTCCAAATTTCATGGTCCCATAGTTTTCGAATGTCGGTCTTTGAAAAAGTTAATTCCAGCTTCTGGGTCGGCTATTTTGGGTTCCAAAGCGATGATTCCTAAATTATATTTAACATAGGTCCTCTCCTAGGGGTAAATTCTTTAATTGGAATTTAATTCTCCTATGTCAGCCTCCTTAGAAGATTGTGCCCTAATTTCATATAAAAGGAAGCCTTTTTCTCTCATTTTGTCTAAGTGATATTAAGCATATCAACTATCACTAAGTGATATTGAGAAACTAAGTCCTCTATTGAAGCCTAAGCATCATCAAGTGAAGATTCAAGAAAGAAATCAAGTAAGATTTTAAGCAAGGATTCATCCATCATCAAGAATCCATTCATCAAAGAGATCCATAGGAGGCCATTGAAGGATTCAAGCTACATAGTGCCCTTTTTGGTGATCCCTCCATCCACTTTCTTCCAAGCCTCTTCATAATCAATAACCCATTCAATATTTGGTGTTGGAGATCAACAAGAAATTGATTTAAGACATCCTACATTCTAAATTCTAGATCTATTGGTGCATACTTACTTGTGGATTCAAGGATTCAAATCCTCCACAAGGACTTTTACATGAGCAAGGTGAATTGTTTCATTTACTTTGTTTACTTCTGCAATTTCAATTATATATTTGAGGTTAATTCCAAAATCAGGGTTTGACTAAGACAAACCCCTCCCCCCAAAAAACAAATCTCTTTTTCTTGCAAGTACAGGTTCATGATTGAATATTTGAACTCCGATCTGGATACCCTTTTCAACGAACTATCAGGATCCGTGAACAAATTTTTTGTCAGACCTGTGCAAGTCAGAGTCGAGATTATTGGGTCAGGGGTGAGATTAGTGGGTCAAGGTTGACCTTTTTTCTAAGATGATTTTGGATCGGAAAAATATTTCTGGGTTTTGTTCATCTCTGCACTCCAGTTACGCATCATACTTCATATTTTCCAGAAGCAGAGTACAGACACTAGAAAACAACATTATTTGATCTGCAATTCCTTAAGGTTAGTACTTCCCCTCATCCTTTTCAATATCTCTTTAATTATAAAACAAAATTTAAGATATTCTTCCTTTCTATCATTTCTGAATGGTTTATTCATTTGTGCATTGATCCTTCTTTAGGGTTAATCAATTTGGATCTTTCATTTGTGCATTTGGGGATGAAAGAGGAACGTCTTATCTTCCTTCTCCCTATATTCTTAATCACATTACAATATCACATCCATACAAATCACAAATTAAATGTAAAGGTTAAGGAAATACACCCCTAATAATAATCAAACATACAACCACATTTTTCCCCCTTTACATTTTTCCTCTTTTACAGGGGTCATGTGAAATGCCTTGAATGGGTCTTTGACTTGGATCTGGCTTTTCCCCCTGATTCTGCCCTATTTTCCACTTTTCTCCTACCTTTTTTGGCACCCTGCTCTATGATTCTGAGATTCTTGACCTCAGGGTCAAGGTTAACCTTATGGGTAAAGGTTGACCTTGACCCTGACCTAGGTTAAGGTTTACCTTGACCTTGACCTAGGGTCCAAATCTCAAGATCCCAAGGTTTCCGGATGTTGGACTTTGGAAAGATTTAATTCCCGCTTCTGGGTCAGCTGTTTCAGTCTTCGAGGCAATGACTCTTGAAATAATATCAAATATAGGTCCACTTCTAGAGGTATAGGTATAATTGGAGTTTAATTCTCCTATGTAGGCCTCTCTAGAATATTGTGCCCTAGATTTGTATATAAGGAATATTTCTTCTCTCATTTCCTCTAAGAGGGAAGACGCAAGAAGAAATTTCATCCACAAAAAATCTATACATGATCTATTAAAGAAAGCATCTACTCTCAATAATTCAAGAAGTCAAATACATTCAAGAATCCAATTCATCGAGGAGATCCATTGGTAGCCATTGAAGGATTCAAAGCTCTATGGAGCTCTCTTGTTGAAGATTTCTCCATCCACATCCATGCAAGCCTCCTCCTCTTCCAAGATCCATTCAAGATTGGTGTTGAAGATCTACAAGCAAATTATTTGAGATTTCCTACATTCTATATTCTACATCCATTTGGCACATCTACACTTGTGGATCCAATGATTCAAATTTGCCACAAGGGTTTCTATACAAGCAAGGTGAATTTGTTCATTTACTTTGTTTATCTCTGTAATTTCAATTATATTTTAAGCTTAATTCCAAAACTAGGGTTGACTAAGGAAAACCCCTACCCCCAACAAACAAAACCATTTTTCTTGCATGTATAGGTACAGGGAAGTAGTTTCAAGTGCAGATTTGGATACCCTTTTTGGCAGACTTTCAGTATCTAGAAACAGAATTTTCGTCGGACTGTGCAGGTCAACGTCGACATTGTTTTATGGGTCAGGATCAACATTCTATTTTGTGTCAAATTTGACCTGATCTAGATCCAGAAAAGATTTATAATTTTTTTACATCTCACATTTTTGGATCAGGAGTGCGAAAATCAACAGTTTCTAAGACCATTTGACAGGGTTTTTAGCAGATTATTTTTCGGAGGTATGTATTTTATTCCATTATCATTTGCAAATATTTATAGATCTACATTCCTTATCATTATAATTAAATGTAAGTGTTGAAATGTGGCATAGGGTCTCTTTTCTGTGCAAATCCCCATTGTTCAAAACCCTATTTAAAGATCTCCATTTTCCCATCTTAAAAACCTTTAAGGCATCTTAAACAATTTTCTTGGCATCATCAGCATTTCTTCTTTTTTCAAGTTCTTCAACCATCCTGACAGACTGACTTTCAAGCTCTCTTTTCAAAAATTTCACTTCAATTTTGAGTCCACTATTTTTATTCTTCTGATCTTCCAATGTTTCCTCTAATTATTCAGATAAAATACCTTCAGACAGTTGCTCAATGTAGTCTTTACTTTCACTCAATTTCTCGACAAGTTCTCTTTTCTTATCAAGGGAATGCCTCAGCTTTTCCTTCAGTTCATTGATAACTTTTCGTGCATCCTCAAGTTGCTTTTCATACTTGTATCTATCCATGTTGACTTATAGGGATCTTTTCCTCAAGCGGTTAGGCTTAATATTAGAAGGACCTATTAAATTATACCAATTATTGGAAATCTTATGACTGAGAGGGGGGTGAATCAATACAAACAGGTAATGAACAAATTCAACCACCGATATGATTTTCTGCACTAACAAATTCCAAACCACAAAGCATATAACTGAAGTAAACAAATAACAGTAAAAAATATCAAGCATCCACAACCTTAACACACATAACACGAGAATTTTATCATGGAAACCCTTATTAAAGGTAAAAAAATTATGGTGGCTATGACACCCACGAGCCTAATACTGCAGTAAATGAGTTTTTCCTGTTAGGAGCTACAAATACCCTTTCTGGGGGTTCACCCTATTAGGAGTGATTAGTACATTGTTAGGAGTAAAAATAGATCAGCTATGATCTATCATGCTAGAGGATTTAAAACTCAATAAAGAAGCTACCCTGTTAAAGGATTTATAAATAAGGACATGTTAAAGTTCACCCTGTTAGGGGATTTGACCTGCTGCAACTGTTAGGAAATAACAAGATTTTTTATCTTTATAATGGCATTGATTGCCTTTTAGATCATTTATGCTTTGTTCCTTCCTGACACTTCTTTGATCTATGCTCCTTCAATTCTTGATCTCCCAATCGGAAAATATGACCGCAACCCTAAATCAAATAATTTAGTGCTCCTTATATAGATTATCATTAGGTCACACAAGACCTAGAAATTTCCACCACAATCGGCTCAAAATATTATCCAACCTCCTCAAAACCAACGTAAAAAATATACAATATTTCATCCTCAGAATGTATTACCAATATTATAATTAATATGCCGACCTCAGATCCATCGCCTTAATCGAATTAATATGAAACTTTGATCGGTGATCATATATGTAAACTGCCTTCACAATCAAAATAGAATTCAATCAAAACTTGAGATAAATTTTTACATTTGGAATCATGGATTCCACATATCATATTCATATTGTATCTCAAATCACAACATCTGAATCTTTCCTCAACTCGATCGCTGCCACAATCTGTGTTTGATATTGTTCTTCCTAAACACTAGTCAACATACATAGTTGATATTGCCTTTACCTATTGTTAGTGAACATATTTTTCCTTCGATAAATTCCTCTTACAAAACAACTCTATCACCCTCTTGAAAAAAAAACAATTACTAATAGTTGGGTAAGCGTCTTTAGATCACTTCCCTTTGAATTTTATCTTAGGTACAGCTCCCTACAATTGGTTTTCAATAACTTTTTAACACCAATTTATGACTTTAGATTTTAACCAGAAAGCTTATAAAGGCCGCTCCATCATTCTTAGATGATAAGTACAATAGTATTTCTTCAAGAAAAGAATGATAAACAGGAAAAGAAGAGAAAAAAAATAGTTTTCTATCAATGGAAATTGCATGAAGTAGAAAGAACAACTAATATAAAATAACATATCATAGAACGAATTGGGCTATTGTGAATTTTCAAAATACATTATAGAATGAATTAGAATGTCAACACAGAACACTCATCCACTTGTTCCAAACAACACAGATTTGAAAACTCAATTGTAATGTATTCCAAAATTGTTTCTAAGGAAAATATGTAAATATGTTTCCAAGAGTAAAACCAGGTTCATTCCAATGTCTGTCAAATATCTAAAACCTACAACCGAAATCCAAAAAATATCTAGTCTTGGAAAGTAAATCGAACCCTTTCATAGTTTTTAGTAGCACTATTTATAGTTTCAGCATACCGAGAGGTCTTCCTGAAAACCTGACCTCTCAGACAAATAGTTATTAATACAAAACCAAAGTAAAAAGGACACTTGTCCTTAAGAGTTTGCATACAAATCAAAGAAAACTAAACATCTAAATAAGTCTCCTTCTCAGCGGCACAATCCTCGCTTCCAGCAGGGCTTCCAACTTCATCCATGATGGTCTAGGTAGGCTTCCACTCTTTGTGTCCTTGCACAAGATCCTTAGCAACTTGAAAATGTGAGATATTTAAGTTCAGGATTTTGGTCATCGAAGCTTCTTTGCTCCATTTCAACTTTTTGACGCTTTCCATAATCTCAAGCAGTTGATCAATGCATAAGTAAAGCATAGACTCAATTCTAGCCATTTGTGTGAGGTCTGTAGCTTTCAGATTAGTCTTCTCCTTGACTGCTTTCATGGTAGTTTCAAAGGCTTCTAGAGCTCCTTTTAGTTCCTAATCTCCATAGCTTGTTGAATAGGTATAGGTAAAATTAATAATTTTCAGCTCATTTAACGTGGCCTTTTGAATATGTTTAGCTTCATCTTCATAGTATTTGGTTTCAATTATTGTATTTCTGATTGTAGAAATATGCTAGCTTATATCCTTCCTCAATACAAAGAAATTTGATTCCTGAGAGGACTTCAAAGAATTTTCTGCGCAGAACTTGGCATAGTCATACCTCTCGATCTCTAGGAATTTTGTCATGGTCAAAACCCACTTTTCTTCTTCTTTGTCCCACAATTTTTGTTGTGTCTACAACTCCACCATTAGGGCTTCAGTATCATGAAGGAAAATTTGGGAATATTTGACATATTTGAGGCTACTTTCAATCACCTCATCTATCCATTCATCAACAAAGGATACCAGGACTCGGCCACGTTGAACTTTATTTAAAAGATTTTTATTTTCAGCAGAGTTTGGGTTAAAAACCTGAGGAGATTAAATCAAAGGAGTAGGATCAAAGTTGCAAAAGGTATTTATGAATTGAGATAGAGACAAAATCATCTGATTCATCTCTTTCTTCTCTAAACTATCCTGCTAGGAAGTCATAAGCATTTGTTGTGTTGTCTCCTTGAACAGATGATTTTTACCTGCTCGGTCCATAGTTCCCAACTCAATTTTGGTGACCTCAAAATCCTCAACTGCAAGTTCATGTTCCTCCTCTTTTGGCCTTTAGGTAGCTACCTCAGTAGTACACTTCCCTATCTTTTCATCTGCAAACATCCAAGCAATGCTTTTTAGCTTTTTGATCTTAGGAGTTTTTTGAACATATTTGCTAACAATATCTTGCATAGGGACTAAAAAAGGAACAAGGAAATGCTTATTATTTATAGTGGAGGTCATCCATTTTGGCATTATATTTTCCACAATAGGTTGTTCATTCATCTTTGTTTTTGTGTCCATAAGATCCAATTTCACATCATCGAGATCAAAAATATCTTTTCTCACTTGCTCATCCTCACCTATGTGATAACTCATGTCACCAAATTTGTCATCATCCAAATTGATTGTCTGTACATTTTTCTAAGCCATTTATCTTTACTCTTGGATTGAGTCTTTGATATTTTAATCCTCTAAGGAGAAACCACGGGCACACAATCTACTGTAGCCTTTTCTGGGAATTCCTAACTCGTTGCTTTCCTGAGGAACCTGCATTATCAATTGGTGTAGGAAAATTAGAAACAGAGGGAGGAGAAGACAAAGAGGAAGTTTTAACTTCAACTGAATTAGAAGAAGACCACCTTTGTTTCCTTTTTGTTAACAACCATTCCTCAGTTAAGTGGAGCAGATGTTGTGTTCTCTGTTCAATGTTGTCTTCTTCATCCTCGGTACAATCAATAACATACTCCTCATTTTCAGTTGGTTTTTTGAAACTTGGTTCAACCATACTAGAACCATCACCAGTTACTCCCTTTACATTAATTTGCAATCTCATGGAAAAAATTTGGGATATGCATAATTTGTTGTGTTCTCTTTCCATCACTTGGGATTCATTAGTGCAATCTTTCTAGAAATCTTCAAGATGGGGAACGGGAACATGTGTGACCTAAGCCCTAGGAACCCAATGGCATAATTTTTATTATCAAATCTCGCACTTTCAGTGTTAAACTTGATTTCAAAGTGTCAAAGGTCACTTCCTATACTTATTGCATCTTCCATGGAAGCACATGAAAATTTACCTAATTTCATGGGGAAGGCTTTTTCCCATTCTTCTTCAGGAAGGAATATTTTAAGAACAGTAGTAAGTTGTCTGCATATTTCAGCAAGAATGAAACAATCAAAAGCTTATCTGGGAAATCTCATGGGTGAATCTTTGAAACCCCCAACCCTGAGATAGGTAAACCTAGAGAACTAAATGTAGAAAATCTCATACTTAGTCACAAACTCTTGGGCTTCTGGGCTAATCATTTTATCATAGTTTTCATTCAATTCAAAATAGATCTTTTCCATAAATGTATCATGCACCCTTCTATAGTTTTCAATTATATTATTCTTATATAAAATGGGGAAATAGTCATAAACACACATGCCATCATTCCATGGTTCATGAGGCAATCCATTCCACTGTCTGCTACATGCCCGACAATGCATGAGATAGGAAGACATGAAGAAACAGCTTCCAGTTAACTTGGATTTATTAAGTTGTTCTCTCATAGAACTAGAAATAGAACATAACAAAATGACCAATCAGAGAAAAAGTAGGCTTCTAATGATCCTCTTACCCTTTGCAGCATTACCATGACATCTCTGATATATGAGTGCACGTGGTCCCTATTAAAATTTTTGGGTAATTGTGAGCCCCCTCTCTGATGGTTTAACAACCAGTATTTGTCCATAGAGGTCTGATTCCCATCTTTATTCTCATTAATTTTAACAAAATATTGTGCTGGAGAAAAGGCCAAAAAGTTTTTCTCTAGGATTTGGAAGGCTACGGATACAATTTATTTATTAACTGACATCAAAACACTACCATATTTTTTCAGATTTGACTCATTCCTTTGATAATAATTATGGATACATTCACAAATCAACTCAGGGCAAATGACTGCAGGAGGAAATGTTGCAGCTGCGCACAACCCACTATGTAAAATTTCCAAATTTGGGGTACCTTCAAGGGAATTGGAAATATTTTCTAATAACCCTTCTAGATTACAATCCCCTAGTTCAATTTCCATCACTACCAGACCTTCACAAACCAAGCTTGATATACTCCCAAATATATGAAAAGAAGACTTCATAATTCTATCAATCTTATATCTATTACATAATTCTTTATTTTTTGCAATTTAAATTTGAAAATACTGTAGCGAGGACAACCTAACTCACCTTTCTTCATAGATATCCCTGACTACTGGAGCTCCAATGTCCTTACCTCCATCCACTTGTTTCTCAATACTATCATTATTTCAAAATATGAGCGAAGTGACCAGCTTAAATAGAGGGAGCATCAGGAATTTAATTATTAATTGCAAATCTTTACGGAAGTGAAAGTGAAAGATATGATTTGAAATTTTATGCATGCAATCCATTATTACCATTTATGCACATCCCTGTGCTATATAACTTAATTATTGTTTAGAAAACTCAAACGTGTCAACTTACGCCACTATCTTTCAACATTAAATGTACACTTTCCCATAGGACCCACTACTAAGCTGTCAGAAGATTACCCTTTAATTTTTCTCGCGTCCTCTTTGAATATCTTTGAACACACTTGAACAATGTTCAATATGGTTCATTTATGTTCAACACTATTCAATATTTCACATCACCCAGATCAACATTCAAACGACACTCCTGCGCTGACATGCCTTAATTCTACATTTGGAGCTTCAACACTTCCCGTGACTCATAAGTACATGAATCATTACCGACATCTTTATGTACCTATCAAATTTCTTAAAATTATGAACTTAACTTGAACTACCTTGAACCGGTATGAACTAATTTCAAACCTATTCAAGGGTGTTCAAGAGTGTTCAAGAATGTTCAAACAATTTGTTAGCAAATAATCTGATCACTTTTTCAAAGCATGGTAAGACCACAAGGGCTAACTAGTTTAGTAAATGGCTGGACTCAAAATATTTAAGGGAATGAAGGTAATAAAAATATATAAGGGCAACTCAAAAAATCATATAAAGGGACAAGTACCGATCTTGGACTAACATCGGCTCTGATTGGGGACTGCATTTGCCAAAATGCAGAGAACTCAAAACTCTGGTTTTGCAAGGACTGAAAGGGCACAGAAAAATCCACAAGGATAGGAAAGGGAAAACAAACAACATGAAATCAAACTAAACCTAATATGTACAGAAATTTACATAAAGAGAGACTTAAAGATTTAAAAGTTTTAAGTCCTCTCCATTTTAGGAAAATGACAAGATTGTTCCATCCGGGTAGGCCAATTTAAAGGTATTAGGCCCTAGTTCTTCTAAAATAAGTAAAGGTCCCTTCCATAATGATTCAAACTTGCTATGCACTCCTTTTGGTTCCTTCCTCTTGTCCCAGAGTAACACTTCATCTCCTTTCATGAATCTTCAAGATCTAGCTCTTCTGTCAAAAATGTTCTTAACCCTGGATTGATGATCAGTTATTTTATCCACCAGTGCTTCTCTTTCTTCTTCTAACTTGTGCAAGTACATAATCCTTTTTTCCAAGGAATCTTTGAAAGTTTGATCCTCAATGGCCATTTGCAGTTTTTTTTCTGATAGTTCCAGGGGAAGTGATACTTGAGCACCCACTCCATAGAGTAACTCAAAAGGAGCCATACCAATTTCTCTCTTAGGATTTATTTTGTCAGCCCAAAGGGCTTCAAAGAGTTTTTTATGCCAGTTTTTACCACTGTCATCTACTAACTTCTTCATGATGGCAACTAGATGTTTATTACTTGACTCCACTTGTCCATTGCCCTGTGGAAAGTAATCTAAGGAATGGGCCAATGAAATACTATGATCATAGAAGAATAGAGTTACATCTTGTGATGAGAATATGTGGCATTATCAGCTACAACATTTTGATGCACTCCAAAGAGCACAAGGATATTGTCTTTCAGGAAGTCACACACCACTTGAGAGTTTTATTTTCTAGTTGGAATAGCTTCAACCCACTTAATGAAATAGTCAGTTTCTTTTAAAATATAGACATGACCAGCACTTGATTGAGGATTAACTAGCCCGATAAAATCTATCCCCCATTTCTTAAAAGGCTCCCTCACCACAACGGGTTTCAAGGGCAGAGAAGCTAACTGAGGCCTTCCTAAAAATAGTTGTATGTGTGGAAATGGGTTTCTGCCTGCAAGCTGCAAAACACACACACCTCAATGATCTATTAAGTGGTTAGCAGGTTACAAAATAAAAAAATAAAAATATTAAAAACACACTAAGCTAACCGACACCGGTTCATTTCCTTCTAATAGGTAGGAGTATGAGTTTTCCCTCAAGTCATCACAAAATCAATTACTACACATTGTTCTAAATGAAGGATTTTTTTTATAAAAACTATTTGCAAATGATATAAATGATTATGCAGATGTAGTTTGTGGTTAATCCAAAGATAATTAGAGATTCATTTTAAATCACCAAATTGAAATGTTTTGATATATTTTAAAACACCAAATCAAAATGTGCTATAAGATTATCATGTTTGCATGCTTAAACAAATTAAACAAAGCTAAGTAAATAAAAGCTAAAATGAAAAAATTCTTGAATGCTTGAAAACAAAATGCAATATAATATCGATAGCAAAACTTAGGATCCTTGTGAAGGAAAAGAGTTTCTCTTTTATAGAAAATATTTGTCGAATCGATGGTCGAGATTAAAAGAAATGAGTGGCTCGGATTTGATTTGAGGAAGCACAATCCATGTGCAATAAATATGATTGGTCGAAAGATTTAGTCTTTTTGGAAACTTCCAAAATCATTTTCAGTTAACAGCTTTATTTCCAAAATGATAAATAGTGGACAATCAGTTAACTAAGTGGAACTAAATTATTTCCAATTTGATAATTAGTTAACTGGATTTGATGATGTCATGCATTTTTAAATATTTAAATGATTTTAAATGCACTTTTTTTTTTATTAATTAATTTAATTCCTTTTTAGATTTTTATTGACAATTTAGTAATTCTATTTAATTAATATATTAGAATATCAATTAAATAATTAGTATAAAGTTTATTTGCCAATGTAATGTGATTTCAGGAATTAATTAATTAATCAAGTGTAATAATTTATTAGGACCTAGGGCTCAGGTCAGACAAGGAAATGAAACCTGACATCAACCGGTGGTTATATCAGGATCCTCATGCCCCTAATGAAAAGCTCCTTGGATATTTCAAAAACAAATACCCATAATCCCACAAGCTAGCAAAAGTGAAGTGGAATTACCAAGGAGGCGGCTTAGGCCCTGAAGAGGGTGGAATGAACACTCTCATTGAGCCTCCCCATTTTCTAAGAATTCAAGGACTAGGTTTTGGCCTTGACTTGACTGGGGGAACCAATAAAAATAGCTACACCTATTGTAATACCCTCGGTGAAATTGTTGAAGTTGAAGACATCCCAGAAGAGAAAATTGTGAGAGGCTATGACTATGTCCTTGATGAAGAAACCTCCCTGGGTAACTCTTTCCTCTACCAACTTGACATCAACTTCATTGACCTTCCCCTTGTCCACCCCGAGCTCATAGATTGGGACCAACCAAGTGTCATACACATCGATGAATTCCAAAGCAAGGATGCACTCCTAATATTTATGGGGGCAACAGAACAACAAACTGACTAGGGGCATGATTCAACACATGTCTACAAACTAGATCCCAAAGCATACTTTGGGGAAGAGGAGGTCTTCAGCCGCAAAAGTGAAAATAAAACGAAAAAATAAAAAAATAGATCTAATGGTCAAAACATCTCTAGGATGCTATCTGATCATGAAAAAGTAAAAACAAAGGGTGTATCCATTGGTGAAAACCTCTCTAAGGTGCCAGAAGATGAATATCCTCCTCTTCCTCTCATCCAGGATTATAGGCCCAAGCAATCATCCATTCTCATAAAAGAAACAAAGCCTATCAACCTAGGTACAGAGGAGAATCCCATAATTACTTACATCGCGACATCATTATCAGAAGGTGAAGAACTATCCCTCACTGCTCTCCTTCAATATTATCTAAACAAACTTGCATGGTCCTATTATCACATGCATGAGTTAGACCCTAGTTTAGTAGTACACCATCTAGCAGTGGATCTTAATATCAAACAAGTAAAACAGAAGCTCTAAAAGATGCATCCAAAAGTAGCATTATTAATCAAGGCAGAATTAAAGAAGCTCCTCCAAGCTAAGATCATTTGTGTCATTGACTATTCTAAGTGGATATCCAACATGGTGCACATATCCAAGTCAGATAAATCAATCAGGATATGAAAACACTTTCAGGATCTTAATAAGGCATGCCCAAAAGATGATTATCCCTTGCCAAATATCAACATGATAGTGGACCTCACTGCTGGACATGAGATGTTGTCTCTCATGGATAGTTTCTCTGGATATAATTAGATCTATATAGCAGAATAAGATCATTATAAGACAACATTCTCAACCCCCTGGGGAACCTTCGGCTACAATATGATGTCATCCAGTCTAAAGAATGCAAGAGCAACCTATCAGAGAGCCATGACCATTATTTTTCATTACATGGTCCACAAAATCCTTGAAGAATACGTGGATGATATCATGTCCAAGTCAATAAAAATAAAAGATCACCTAAATTTCATAGAGTGTGTATTTGATCGACTCATTCCTTACGACTTAATTCTCAACCCCAAGAAATGTGTTTTTGGGGTCACATTTTTAAAGCTCTTAGGATTCATTGTATCAAGAAGATGCATAGAAATAGATCCAAAGAATGTAAAGGCTATCATGGAAATGCCTCCACCCAAAACACTTTGGAAATTACATAGAATACAAGGAAAGTTTTAATCTGTACGTTGCTTCATCTCTCAACTCACGGATAAGTGCCATCTATTCACTCACTTGTTGCGAAAAGACACCAACTTTAAATGGGATCCACTCTGTTAGAGAAGATTCAAGAAAATCAAAGAATTCCATGCAAGCCCACCCATTTTGGTACCACCACCATGAGGAAGACCCCTTATCTTGTACATCTCCGCATATACTATGGCACTGGGAGCACGCTTGTCTCATTTGGATGAAAATGGAAAAGAAAGAGTCATATATTACATTAGACGTACACTAGTAGGTTATGAGCTCAACTATTCACCTATGGAAAAATAATTTCTGGTAGTGGTTTTTGCCACTCAAAAACTTCACCATTATATGTTATGTCATATGGTAAAACTCATCTCCAAGGTGGACCCTCTCAAGTACCTATTGTCCAAGACTACTCTCATAGGCCGCATGGCAAAATGGGTAATGCTCCTAAGAGAATTCGACATCCAATATGTAGATAAAAAAGTAATCCATGGGAAAGTTATAGTGAATCATCTAGTAGAAGCACCATTAGTGGATGCCTATCCTTTGGTCATGGAATTTCCAAATGAACATCTGCGCATGGTCGAAGAACAACCAACCTTGAAGCTTTATTTTGACAGGTCCTACACAACTCATGGTTCAAGGGTAGGAATACTCTGTTACTCCTCAAGGTGACTACTGTAGACGTCTAAAATCATCCTTATATTAATTTAATTAATATTCCCATAGCATTATAATTAATTTTAATTAATTAATTATATTTGTTATATTCTTCTATTTATTTAATTAAATTTGTTTAATTAAATATGATTCACTTTCCTCAGTATTTAAATTTAATTTAAATACCATCCCCTTTAATGTATTAAATCTTGTTTATATATACTACCCCCCATTAATCCCTTTTAAATAAATTTTTAATTTATTTATTCCTCCACATGACTTAATTCTACTAAACCATAATTAATCTAAATTTAAATTTAATTAAGCTAATTTGAACCTAGATCCTACCCTACCTCACATCACTCTCACCAAATAGACCTACTCACTAATTAACTAAGGTTAATTAGGCTAATTTATTGATTCCTACACATATTAGTCCTAATTATTTGCTCACACGTGTGTGAGCAAATTTCCAAAAATTCACTTTTCCAAATAATCCTAATTTGGTGCCAAGAAGGTTTCTTACACCCATGATGAAACCTTCTTACACTTTCTAAAAGTGTTTCATTGGACTAAAACCCTCACACCTCTTAAAAGATCCTTCACATGTGTACTTTAAGTGCACCTTGACCCATCATATCAAAATTTGCTCACACATGTGTGAGCAAAGTTGGACTCTTGCATGGCTTATGTGTCCCTCATGTGGCACCTATGTGGATGCCACATGAGCTCCACCTCATCCAAGCCCTCTCTCTCCTCCAAAAAAATTATATATAGAGGCCATTGTCAAAAGAAAATCATCTCTCATTTATGCATTGTTATCATGCTAGTTTAGTCTTAGAATTTTATAGTGCATTTTCATGTTTATGTTCTTAGAAAATCTATAAATCACATCTTAGAGATAATGGAAATGAATCTAGTTCCTAGTTTCATAGATACTCTTTCATAGCATGTTAGTATAGTTTTTTCATCATCATTATCATCATTTGATGAAGACTTGAAACAAGTTCCTCATACTTGTTCTTGAGCTCTTCATTGTATCCATTAGTTGCATTTAGCTTTCATCCATGGCATACAAGTAATCTAGTGGGATTTTTAATATTGTGTTGGGAGAGCAAACCCACAAATATCTCTAAGAGAAAATCAAAAAGTCTTGGGTGCACTTGTTTGGCTCATCGGAGGTTGTGGTGTAAACCCCTTTGTTTCAATCCTTCATTTGAATATGCTAACTTTTTTATGATTTCTAATGGCTAATCTTGATGTTTGCATGTTTGAGTGATTGTGTTTGATAGGTAGGTTTTATCACATACAAAAACATTCTCAAATCATTCAAATTAGGATTCCCTGTACAAATAAAATCACAAGGTACAAAGCACTCATTATTGGGCTCAAAATGGAAATTCAATGGAATATAATAGAAATACATGTCTTAAGAGACTCACAACTCTTCATAAAACAAGTCCTAGATGAGTTTCAAACAAAATATGACAATTTTTCACCTTACAAAGAGATGGTTGAAAAAATGAAAGAACACTTCATACAACTCTAGATTACCCAAGTGCCTAGATTACATAATAAGGCTATAGATGTAATGGCCACTATTGGCTCCCTCTTGGAGGTTCCTCAGGATGCGACACATTATGAATTATTAGTTGAGAAACTTCATGCACCATCTTAAGAAGACATCGATTCTGAAAGGGTATGTGTCGTGGTTGGCTCCCATTCCCCATGGTACCACGACATCCATACATATCAAAAGAATGGTATTATATCCCCCCACCTCACAAACACCCAATGCCAAAACCTCATTCCCAGAGCTTCCCACTACAATCTTGTAGCCAATACCCTATATTGTTGGGGCTATCACAATGTTCTCTCTAGGTGATTAGACGGAAACGAGGCCACCCAAGATTTACAAGAAGTACAAGATGAGATTTGTGGTACCCACACGAGTGGCATGGTCTTAGCCAAATAGCTTCTAAGACAATGATACTACTGGCCTATGATGGACCGTGATGCCTATGATTTTTTAAAGAAGTGTCTACCCTATAGATAGCATGCTATTCTAATCCGTGCTCTGGTGCAAGATCTACATCTGATTGTGCCCCTGTGGTCATTCTCTTATTGGGTTTTTGACCTCATTGGTAAGATCACCCCCTGTCCTTAGAAGGACACAAGTACATTATCACATCTAAAGAGTATTTCACAAAGTGGGTCGAAGAGATCTCGCTCACCCTTACAACAAGTGTCCAAATACCCAAATTCATCCTCTACCACATTGTCTACCACTTTATCATCCCTTCCACCATATTTACAGATCACAATATACCATTTGAGAACCAACATGTGACCAATCTGTGTGAACACCTCCATATTCATCACCACTTCTTCATTCCATATGTTCCACAAGGTAATGACCAAGCTGAGGCAACCAATAAAATCCTCCTTAAGATCCTCAAAAAGGTTTGTCAATGATACTAGTCGTGACTGGAACCTCCAAATCAATCCCTCACTATGGGTATATTTTACTTCATACCGCACAACCATAGGCACCACTCCCTATTCACTTGTCTATGGTGTTGAATTCATCTTACCAATCGACGTTGAAATACCATCGTTGCATGTGTCACTCAAGAACTTGATCACAGATGAAGACTACCATGTGGCACGAATCACACAACTGGACCTTCTAAATGAAAAGAGACAAGAATCCTATGATCACCTCATGGTCTACCAAAATAGGCTCAAGAGAAGCTACAACAACAAAATCTTCTCACGGCAATTTCTGGTATGGGATCTAGTCCTCAAAGAAAATCAGAAGGTGGGTGCAGATCGAGAAAACAAAGGAAATTTTAAGGTCACTTGGTTAGGGCCTTACATCATCATAACATGACTTGTCTCTAGGTAATATCAACTCTCTACTCCTAAAGGAGAACCCTTGAATGACCCCATCAACGTCATTCATCTCAGGCACTTCTATGCCTGAAGACTGGCAGTATATCCTAGTCATCTAAAAAAATCCATAAAAAGTATAAAAAGTCCTAACAAAAATCATTTTCTTGGTGAAAAATTGGTAAACAAGTGCCTCGATGACAATACAAAAATCACAAAAGAAAAAAGTAAAGAGAAATAAAGTCGTCCAATGGTGAAAACTTGGCAATCGAGCGCCTTCGACAAGTATGTGTTGTGAAAACCTGACAATTAGGTGTCGCACATAGTGGGTCATGTCATTATCTATCAAACACTCATCTCATCCATTGCATCTACCTAACTGTGATCATGTCTCCATCACACAGCCCATATTTCTGGGATGTTCCATTATCGCATGCCCCAGTTACTAAGTTGATCTCCTATCCTACCCACTAATCTTTTGTACATAATTTGCCTGTCCCAGATGTATATATGCTTTCCTATTGTAATCCCTTATCTTTGTGTGTCCCTATTTGTACATATGTCATCTGAGTAAGTCTTGCCTTGAGCATCATTTTAGTCTTGTGTTAGGATTTTTTTGTATATATTTTGTGTCCTAGGTCATACTCCTTGCAGAAATTTATCTAGATCCTTTGTTCCCCTGACTCTGTATTTCAGCAAGTTCCTTCTGAGAAATTCTAGATCCAGTAATTATCCTTGATTCATCTTTGGTTGTCTAAATGCACCTTTGTAATGTCTTCCATCAATAGGTCCCTGTAGGATGTTTCCTTCCTCTTGTCTGACCTGAATCCTATCAATTCTCCATATCATTTTATATCTATGGAAAAAGGTGTTTGTGGATAATTGTTTTGGTCTTGAAATTTGATTTTGGTTCTTGATTATCATTTACAGCTCTCTAGGTATCCCTCCTCAAGTTTTTCATAATCCTTTATATCATGGTACGTTGTGAATTGATGCACCTGGGATAAGGTCGTGATCACTTTTTCTGCCTGTGATTCATTCGGATATGACCCTTGCATGCATGTAAGCCTTTTGTGAGTACATGGTGCATGTGAGAAATATCACTTGTCTATGGGTTACCCAACATTGTTTCCACTTTGAATCTCTTGAGACTCATGTGTGATGTTGGGGAAACCCTTGCGTGCCTTTTGTGTTAGTCCCATGCAATATTGGTGACAAGGCCTTGCGTTCCTAGTAAACCTGGTAGGTCTCTAGCATTTCTATATCAAATTAAGTGCTCAAAACTACATGGTGGTATTTCATTTTGGAATACCCCATGCTCAAGCTTCAAAGAAACCCTCTTATCCCCAACAAAATCTGTTGGAGATTTGATTCTGAGAGTTGATTGATTGTATGTTTGTCATTGATGACAACATATAATACACAGTAGTAATTTTGTATGTACTTAGCAGAATGATGACATGAAGACTTGCGTGGATAGATACATGTTTTTGACATATTTATTATGTTATGTTCATACATGTAGACCCAGATATGATGTTTCAGTAAAGTTATGCAATTCTGTTATTGGCAGTTACAGTTCTGGAAGTGTAACAGTTTAGGGCCGACGTATATCACGTGTTTCTTGAGTTGCGCCTATCTTCTATATATGCATGTGTATATTCATGATTAGTTATAAGTTGATGATATTAATCCAATGGTGCTAAATGTTTATCAAGAAGATTACAAAGTTACAAGTAAATTGGTGAGGCCGACTTAGTGAATCATCACGTCTATTTGGTTTATACTTGCGCAGTTGTAATAATGCTTGCATGCTTAGTAGAGTTGACAAGGATGTTATAAACAGTTTTCTAGTTATAGGTCCCATGATCTCATACTTTGATGAAGATACTTATAGAAAGTCAAAGGTGACACACTGAGTGTGAATGATACAAAAAGATGTACAGAGCAGAATATCAGAGTTGGTTCATTCATCAAGAATCTATGTGAAGAAGAAGTGAAAGATTACAATACACTGGAACTGCTCAAGATAGAAGGTCTACTCTACGGTTCATAATCAGATATAATGCATATTTGTTATTCAGAAAGTTGTATCCTTCACCATGAAGCAGTGATCTTTTGGACAGTGAGTCCACCACCCCTAACAGGGTTATTTGTAAAAAGACTCCTAACAGGGTCTGACCCTTACCCAAGTCACTATACTTATTGCATTGTAATGTACAACTCCTAACAGGGTTGAAATATCTTCTAACAGGGATTACTACAAACAAGTATAGTTTATTATGGGTGCTAATTCCCACCGGGGTTTTTACCTTTTGGTTTCCCCGTAATCAAATTATGTGTTGAGTACTGTGTTATCTGATTAAGCATTTACTTTGTTTTATTCTAAAGTTAAAGGAGTAAAAAGAACTGAAGTTACTAATAATTGATACACCCCCCCCTCATTTATCCTTTGGGACTATTCTAACAATTGGTATCAGAGCCAAGTACCTTGGAGAAGAAGCCTAACAGCTTAAGGTAGATCAGATGTCTTACTTCAGAAAAGAAAGCCCTAAGTTTGATGGAGAAAATTATTTGGATTGGAAAAACAAAATGATAACACATCTACAGTGTATTGGCTTTGAGATCTTTTAAATTTCCACAAAAGAGGTTGTAATTCCATCTCTGAAAGACCTTGCAAAGGATGATGCTACTAACAGACAAAAGGATATATTTACACATAATGCAATTGCTAAAGAAGCCCTAATCAGCGCCTTATCTGATAGTGGATTTTCTGAGATCAAGAAAATTGACAGAGCATATACCATATGGAAGTATTTATAAGATATGTTTGAAGGAGATGTTCAAGCAAAGAATGCATGCAAGAAGACATGGAAGAAGAAATACAATAGTCTTGAGATGTTACCTAAAGAGAACATTACAGCTTACAATCAAAGGATAAATGAAGAAGTGTCTGGAATCAGGAACAATGGTGGTGAAATATCAGAAGAAGATATAATGGACAAGTTGCTAACTACTTTGACATCAAATTATGAAAACAAGATCAGTATTCTAGAGGAAACCATGCAATTCTCACAAAACTTCAAGAGAGAGACCTTGATCAGCAAAATCTCTGCATTTGAGATATCAAGATTAAAAACTAAACCTAAAAGTGAAACAAATTTCAAAGCCTCAGTCCATGGTAAGAAATCCTTACACATCTCCAGTCATAATGAGAAAGAAGAAGTTCATGAATAACTTGAAGAAATCATTGCTATGATTTCTAGAAGAGAAAAGAAAGGAAAAGGAAAATATGAAGGACAGCTTCCATTCAAATGTTTTTCATGTAACAAGATTGGTCACTTTGCATCTAAGTGTCCCACAAGAGTCAAGAAGTTCAGATCTGATTACAAACCCAAATATAAGAAGGAATATTATCAGGTTGAAGAAGGTGTAACCGATGAAGATTCAGGAGAAGATGAAATTGGATTCATTTCCCTTAGAGACATGTAAAGGTTGCTTGAGGAAATGGACATTGCGGATGAAAAAGAAGAACAAGAACTAGCCCTAATTTCTAAAGCAGACATCAAAACTGATTGGATCATTGACAGTGGATGCTCCCATCATATGATAGGTGAAAAAGTTAGATTTGTTCATTTGGACAAATACAAAGGTGGTATGGTTAGATTTGGAGATAAAACTCCTAAACCTATCATAGGCAGAGTTTCTATCACTTTGGATGGAAAGAATAAGATAGATGATGTTCTATATGTTGATGGATTACATCATAACTTTTTGAGTGTTGGATAGCTACTTGACAAAGGTTATCATTTGGAGTTCAAAGACAACAAGTGCATCATTAACAACAAGGATGGAGATATAATTGCATCAGGCTTCAAAACAAAAGGTAATGTTTTTCAGCTTAATTCTGATGTAAGTTGTTTTGTTGCAAAGGTGGATGACAATTGGTTATGGAAAAAGAGACTTTGTCATATCAATTTTGATAATATAGTAAAGATCAGCAATGTTAAGGCAGTCAGAGACCTTCCTAGTATTGCAAGACCTGATGACACTATATGCAGGGAATGTGTTATGGGAAAGCATGTAAGGAGTTCCTTGAAAAGCAAGCAGAACTTAGCTGAGAACAAATTGGACCTAGTGCATACAGATTTGCGTGGTCCTACTCAAACAAGATCATACTACAGAGAAAGGTATTTCATTTTTTTTTTTGATGATTTTTCTAGGATGATGTGGGTTGCATTCTTAAAGGAGAAGTCTAAAGCCTTTGAGAAGTTCAAAATATTCAAAGATAAAGTTGAGAATGAATCCAGATTGAAACTGAAATGTCTGAGATCAGATAGAGGAGGAGAGTTCACCTCTGATCAGTTTTATGATTATTGTGAAGAAAATGGTATTAAAAGATAGTTGAGTGCACCTAGAACCCCTCAGCAGACTGGGATTGCAGAAAGGAGGAGCATGATCATACTTGACACAACACGCACTATGATGATTGAAGGAAAAGTTGTGCACACCTATTGGAGAGATGCAGTGAACACAGCAGTATATACTATCAACATAACCCAATTGAGGCTAGGCACAGATAAGACATCCTATGAACTTTGGTTTGGCAATGCACCTACAGTAAATTATTTTAGAATCTTTGCCAGCAAGTACTACATCAAGAGAGATGATGGTGTTGGTAAGTTTGATTCTAGAAGTGATGAAGGTATTTTCCTTGGTTATTCTACTAAAAGCAAAGCATATAGATGTTTCAATTTGAGATTAAAGAAGATAATTGAAAGCACGCATGTTAAGATTGATGAAAATTTTATGGTTCAAGAAAGATACTATGAATATGCACCTATGATTGAGGATGAACCCAGATCTAGCAGCAAAGATATTGTTATTGAAGAAATATTTGATTGCATTGATGTATCATGCAATGACCTTGAATCAAGTAGAGAAGAATCAAAAATTATAGAAGAAGAAGACACACCTAAGGTTCCAAAATTCACATCTAGATATCACTCTAAAGATGACATCATTAGAGATCAAAGCAGCAGTGTTTTAACCAGATCAAAAGCAAAAGGTCTAGAAATGGATGAAGAGGTATGTTTACTTTAAAGATTGAACCTTTAATTAAGTGTTGAAGATTCTTGTAATGATTCTGATTGGAAGAATGTAATGAAAGAAGAATTAGATCAGATAATTAAAAATGATACATGGGAATTGGTCCCTAGACCCAGTGACAAAAATGTGATTGGAACAAAGTGGGTATTTAGAAACAAGATGAATGAAGATGGTACAGTA